>BJBW01006592.1:3234-82645 GCA_004320125.1 Scolopax mira
TTAGGAAATATTTCTTTACTGAAAGGGTTGTCAGGCCTTGGAATGGGCTGCCCAGGGAGGTGGTTGAGGCACCATCCCTGGAGGTGTTCAAGAGACTGTGATTTTTGGCTCTTCCCAGCAGACCTACAGGGACACTGGTGCAGATCCTTCTATCTGTATGAGTTAATCTCCACTTTGGTTCCACCTCTTGGGTGCAAAAAGGAACAGATTCATCCGCTCAGAGTGTTTTAGGCATCTTGTGGCACTGTCCTCGTGTTACGTGTATGCTCCTAAGAGGTAACTAAACCTCTTTTCAACATAAGAGGTTGAAAACTCAAGTGGTGTCTCTATTGGGTTGATCTTTTTTACCAAGGATTCTTATAAAAAGCGAGCGCCAATAGCATACCCTAAAACTACAAAGTGCTTCATCCAAGGCAGCGTGCAAGCAGCCTGATATTTAGTTCAACAAGCTCCTGTAGAACAGTTGGCTTCGAAAAAAAAAGTCACAATTCCTTGAGATAAATTAGAAATCATAGTCTGAAAATATCCTGCAAAAAAACCAAGAAGGTTTTTGTATCCTCTAAAACCTGTGCCTTGAAATTTCTCTTTAGTAGCTTAGCAATACTATTTAATTTACTTTTCTTTAAATGAGTTTTTAATGTATTTTAAAGGATGTGTATTATCCTTATCCTAAATGTCTGTAATTGGTTTGCGGAAAAATGCTTGAGATTTCTCATCACTTATGCATATAATTACCGGTCTTAGAGAAAATTGAGAGTTTAGTTCCTTTGTAAGACAGTAACATGCAAAAGGGAAAAGAAATAAAGGAAAGCAGAAATCATTTGGAATTAATTAGAGTCTGGCACAATGCAAAATATTCCATAAAATTAACCTGGGAACTGAAAACAGCAACTACTGATCTGTGATGTTACTGAACCTGAAAATCTACTTTGCTTACGAACCACTGTAAAATTCCACTGTCTTCATCATCAGATGTTATTTACATGGAAAAAAGGATATTATGGTGGTTTGGTCATCCACCTCCATGTCAGAAGTTCTAGGCTCTGGCTTTTTATTCACTTCCAGTTACTTTTCCCCTCTGTTCCCCAACATCCCTCTACAATAAATTACGTCAACTGCAGTATTTGTTTGAACTTCTGTACGAAACCTGAAATGCCTTTCTGGAACACAGTAGCCAACTTGAGTTGACCTGGTTTGTCCCTCCAGATGCTGAATTTAATGCAAACTATTTAGTACGACATATTTTAGGACACTCAATAGGGTCCATCGAAATCACAAGGAATGTCCAGGGACTAAGAAACTGCACTCGGGCAGAGAAGTCGGAGGTAAGAATGTCCCTATTACAGGTGTTTCACTTCAGAGTCTACGTTTAGTTACTAACATGGAACGCGAGCAACATTAGTCAAAGGACTCTGCTGAGGTTCGGTTGGCTGAGAATTGGATGTAGGAGAAGGTACACAGCACCCACAAGGAGTTGGGTGAATATCTTTTCAAATGCTGCCCTTAGGGCTTTTTTCTTTTCTATGTTTTTTTTTAAATTCTTTTTTATTTTATGTTTGTAGAGTATTTGATGAACATCTTTCTGACACTTTTCACTCTATGTGAACTTGCTGTCGTAAGTACCACCATGAGCTGCAGCAGTGAGCTATTAATTTCGGGGAATCACGGGAAGTTTTCTATCGTAGACACTTCTTACCTCCCTGTTGCCCCAAGTCCCTCAGCCCTTCTTCATATAAGAGATGCTCCAGGCCCTTAATCATCTTTAAGGCCCTTTCGGACACAGATATTTTACTGTGCATTTGCCTAGTGCTGTCCCACTGCAGTGCCAGGCCTTGTTGGCACCACCACAGTAGAACTAAATAATTAGCAAAGATTTTAATAACAGAAAAGCATCATTCAAAACAGCCTCCAAACAAGACGGTCATTGAACAGTTTAGGACTCTCCATTTGTCTAACGTATACCACAGACTCTGGTGACTGGAGCCAGATTTATTAGTCTTTGAATGACAGTCCATAATAGAATGTGGGGAAAAAGTGAGAAATTACTGGGATAATCTCCGAAGTTTAGGGAAGATGACCTATGAATCACTTTGAAGGAAGTCCATACTAGTTCTCTAATAAAAATGTACATTGAAGCAGCTGAACAGAAGGTTGGTTGTCCAGGCTGGTTCGATTCCAAGGGTTTCATAATGAATTCAAGCCTGAGGTTGCCCTGTTACACCTTAACATGAATGATAGCTTTGATGGTGAGTATGGAGTGAGGAAGCGGAGCAGGTCTGGTGCCGGGTGGCAGCAATCCTTCCATGGAACAGTTTGCAATGGGCTGTGCAGACAGTGGTTTGAAAGTGTGGTTAGAGCCCTGCGGTCTTTATTCGGGCACCATTCGACAATGACGCTGCCATTAATAATATTTGGGCTTCTCTTTTTCCAACAGGATGATAAAACCTGACTTCTTCTGCATCTCTTGCATTCTGTCCCCACTCAAAGTTTGTTGATCTCCAAGCCCATAACCTGAGTTGACCAAAAACCCACTTGAGACTCCAAACTTCTACTTTATAGAGGTATATGCACCTATTTCCTCTGATCTTCTGTTTGAAAGCACTGGATTGAGACCTGGGGGATCTGGGTTGTCACCCTTGCTATACACGATTTTTGGCAAGCCACTTCCTCATCCTCTGCCTGTTTTTCTATTTGTGGAAAGGAACTAATAATTATTCCTCTGTCAAACTGTTTCCTCAGCCTATTTAGGCTCCTTGGAGAAGAGTCAGGCTCTCACAAATTGTTTATGCAGTGCCTGGCCCGACGGAGCCAAGATCTTGTCTGGGACCTATAGAATGTACCATAAATATATACAAGAGGCTTACTCCAACTATACGATACATCTGCTCTCTAAGGGGTTAGCCTTCTTCTTCAGCCCGACTTTTCTTCTGGTAACCACAAGCATGAACAAACATACGCAAATAAACTTGTTATTTCCAATGAAATTTGACATCCTCAAACATCCTACGGCCATCATATGCATCTTACTGAAAGACAGCTGCTATTTGTTCAGCTTCTTTTCCTCATCCTTGAGAAAAAGGCATATTGACTCAATCTATGGGTTATGAAAAAACTGCTCACACCAATTCATAAGTTTACAGAAAATAAAAGCAAGAAAAAGTGAGCTTTTATCTAACCAGTACTTGAGCTATGTGGCAGGCAACGGGCAAATATATTTATAGGAACAAATATACCTCTGGTTAAAAAAGTGTACTTTTTTATCTTTGACTGTGAAGACAGAGATCTACACCAACATGTGGAGAAATATAGAAATAGAGACATAAATACAACACTTTGCATATGTTTGTGCTTATAGATACCTGTGAGTATTTTCATATAAAATTTTCAGCCCCTCTCCAACCCCAAAGGTATGCACATGGTAGGAAGTGGATCACTTTTTTGGTTGGGAAAGGGGGGTTAAACATGAAAGGACGTGTTTCCTTGCATGTTCCTCATGCCACATGAGCGGCCAACAATGACAGTCAACAATGTGTCCAAGTTGTTATTTGAGATATTTTCTAAACCACAAAATAAGTGGATTACTAACCAAAAAATCACAACTCCTGCCAAAACACATTTTAAAAAAACACAAAATGAAAAAAAAATCAAACAGATTTAACCCGTGGAATAAAAAAAAAAATTTAAAAAAATAAAATAAAATAAAAGAGATGACAATAAGTGTAGAGCAAAAGAGAGGGAGGCTAATCTGGTGGGTAAACTAAGGTGTCAGGAAGAATAATTGTTCTTTCTCTGCCAGAGAATTCACAAACCAGCTCAACGAAACTCCTCAGCACTTCCCTTTCACCATCTCTGAACCAGGGTGAGGAGAACTTTGCAGCCTCACAGCGCTGCTCTACCTCTTACCTTGCCTGAAGGAAATGGGGCCCTACAATCTAGATAATCAACTCGACTGCCCTGTACTTGATCAATGCCCAGGGAGATAAGGTTATAGATGTATTCTCAGTTTACAATTAGCAAGATTAAGGGAAGAAGGGTAACAGTTATTCTGAGTTACTTAACAGTATTAGTATTAAAGAAATCCTGGCTGGATTCTCAGCTGGTGGAAATGGATGTTGTGCAGCTGCCAACAGAGCTGCACCGAAAGCAATCCCTTCCTTCAGGAGCAGTAGCATCAATCTTAAAGCTCTTTTCAGTGTAAGAGCTCAGCAGTGAATCAAAGTACAGCTGGTTGTATTAAAATAGCTATTAGGAAATAATTTATATCCAGGATATGGTTCATTGCCTATACTTTAAAGAACCATGATCAGCTAGGGCCCCAAAGTTTCTTCTTTAATTCCTAATAGTTCATATTACTTTAACTGCGAAATATAAAATATGGCCATATGTGTTATTCAGTAAAATTCTTCAGTGAATGCTTCACGCCCTGTGCCCCTCCATCAGTTGGGTTCGGTGGGGATGAACTGGGAATTCTCAGTAACTGTTCTCAATAAGCCCATTCTCAGATGGGGTAACACTGATGCTCACACTCGCTTTTCTACGACTTCCGCGCTGTGATGCAGACTCGATGATCTAAAAGGCCGTTTCTCCTCTCTGACATCTATGAGCCTCTGACATTTAAACAAAAGGCAATCATCCCACGGCTTGGGTTGCGAAAAACTGGAACTTTGCCATTCACAATATTACCCTCATCTTTCCACCAAAGCGGTGACGACTGCCTGCCTGCTTCAGAGGAGCAGGATAAATCCATAGCGCTGGTCAGCAAAATCTGAGCTATAGCTTCAGTCTAACACCGGAGCAGCAGAGCTGCTAAATCTACAGCTTGTGGCTGATAATCGTTAGAGCTGATTGCAGGCTGTTAGAAATAGTTTGTTAAAAGTCTTAATGGGAAACAGTCAGCCAGGAACAATATCCCCGTTCTAAACAAGTCCAGAAAAGCAGGCCGTTATGTACAACAAAGTGCATTTAAATGTCATCATATGCAAGAGCTCCGTTGTGGGGGGTGGGCTGGGTGTTTAAATTACCCCCAGATGAGAATATTAAAACTCACCTATAGAAAGAGAAGACACAGAGCTTCCAAAATGACTTGAGCAAAGTGGTGAGCAAATTATTCAGTGCTCAACTGTTTGGCTCACCTTTGGAAGAGGAAAGAACTTTCACAGCTCCAGAACTCTCCCAGCTCCAGAACTCTCCCAGGAGCACACAATTCTCTTCTGCTTTTCCCATTCCCACCAGAACCACCAGTCCAGTGTTCGCTGAGCTCCCAGAATGCCTGTGCCACTGGTGTTACAGGGGGTGAGGTGGTGGAGATGGGCTCCATAGATGCAGTTCCTCATGCAAGGGATGGTGATTCATGTGCAGATTATCCAGCTCTGAGCTAAGCCTGTTCTCTCTCCCTGGAGCACTGCCCTCCCTTATCCCAAGAGATCTGTTATGCCAGCGATTAATTCTGTTCTGAATTTCAATTTGTCAAAAATGAGAACAAAAGATGGAGCAGGTCACTTACATAAAGGAAAGAATATATTGTCATCATCAAACAATCAAGAATAATGAAAAAGGTCATAAAAACATACGTAAGGCAAACACTTCAGCTAGTGGAAGTAACAGAGCTCCACTGGTGACACTGGTTCATAAACTTTAACAGCATGATGCAGTTATACACCATTTAAAGCTGTGGACCGCAATTTGCAGATGAACAATTTGTGAATAGAAAAAAAAAGGAAAACAAATCCCAAAGTCCGGCCAAACCTAGCAGATACATTACTTTCAGTACATGGTTTTGTCTGATTTATTCCCCAGCCTCTAGTTGATGAAATACTCCTTTTCAATACATTCATATTTTCTTCTTTATTGCACAACTGTTTCAAAGTATTGCAAAGCCCCAGGGACTGCTAGGGCTACTGGCTGGATTTATTTATTAAACTGTTCCCTGAGCCCTACATCATTAAACTGACAACTCCAGATGGTACAGACCAAATGCCATTCCCTTCAGCTGGCTGCTTGGTGGCCTACAGGGAGGTCCTACAGCATCAACATATGGATTGCAAAAGGCAAATGGCCGGTGTTTTATTGGCACCATAGCCAGGAGGAAGACATCAATGGTCCCACTTCTCTATCCAACTCTTTTCCCCATGGGATCTCTCAGCTCTGGAGCACACAGCAGAGGGTGCCATCAATGTCCTCCCTGATGAATTTTGAGGCTTGGCCTGGCCACCAAAAGCCAAATCTCGAGGCATTTGTTTTTACAAACCCTTCCCACCCTCTTCCTCCCCCCCCTCTGCTGAGGGTTTTCCATATGTAAGAGCTAAGATATGAAGGACAGAGGACTTGAGAAGTTGGCTCTGGATGCACAGAGAATTCTTGTCTCCAGGACTGTCAGCAGTAACATGCACTCATTATTATTTTGATCTTGGATATTTTTTCCAAGCCAAATTGCTTCTTTCAAAGCTGACTAAAAGTTATTCCCTGGGATGAATTTGTCCCCATTTATTTATTGCATAACCAGCCCCTGAAAAAAATGCAGAAAAGTTGAGTGTGAGGCAGGCTTGTGCCTCTTACACGCATGGGATATTCCCTTTATATTAGTCACTGAGCAGATGTGTCTTGTCATACGATGCATGAAGTAGCATTGGAAAGAAAAAAGAAAACTAACTCATCCCTTTGAACTGGAGAAGTTTCATGAGAATTTGCTCACCCAGGCATCACACCTACCTGTTTGTCCTTTATCATTAAGAACACAGAAGCAGGAAAGAAATAATCAATGAGCTCATTAAAATGTAGCTGTCTTTTCCGAGCAAGACATCAGTTGGGTACCATTTGGAAATCTTTGGAAAGAAGGATAAGGTGTTTCTTTTCCTGAACAAGTTCTTGTGACGGTGGCTCAGTTCCTTTTCTCAATCTGGGAAATTATTTTGGGAGGTGGCAAGTTAAATTTAGGCATTTCTTTCCCTGGGTAATGACGACACATGGGAAAGTTGTAAAAGGGGTAGAAGGAGTAACCCGAGCACTGGAGTTTTAGAACATTTAGCCTGCTATCATCGAGTTCAGCAGGGTAGAAGCACAAAAGCCCCATATTTTGTAGACCTGATGAAATTTGCACGTGGCAAAAGCGATCAAAAAAGAGCTGCTCAAGCTACATCTTACATTACCTTCCAGGCTGCGCATGACGTACGTTGCCCTGGTGCTTTAATTCTCAATGCGGGATCCCTCCAACATTCTTGGGGCTGAACGCTCAGAGAGATGGTTGTGATTCCTGGCAGCAGTAGAAATGAGAAACAGTTCCCAGTTAGTCTGGTGAAGTTGTTTCTATCCATAATGCAAACCAAGACAAAGACAGTCTTTATTTGCAAACAATACTGCCGAACGGAAACAGCCAAGTATTTCCCTGACAGAAGACAAGTGTTGGCGCCACGATTAAAAGCAGAAGAGTTGAAAAGCTGATTCCATTTCCATTGGTGGAAAAACACAGGAGCTGAAATAAATGTCATACAGGTCTAAACAGGTCTATAGAGAGTGCTGGTGATTATACCGGCACCCAGACCATGGGTGGCAACCACAGTTTTGTTTCATAATTAAAAATACAACTGCCTGGTGTTTGAGAGCAGTAAGAAGCACACGTGGCAACTGCTTTATAGTCCTCTAGGGCCCAGGTCCAGCCCTGACTAACCCAGAGGGTGCTTTTCATCACCAGTGGAAGAGACTTTGCAGGACCAACCAATTTTTCAGATGCAATTCGATGAGAGAAAAATGAAGGGAGGAGCACACCTTAGGAAAGGAGTTGCGTGTTGAATCTGCAGCTCACAATCTCCTCGAGACTTTGGAGAAATCTTCTCCCCGTGTCCCACACACTCAATGGTCCTTGTCATCGCAGTACCTAAAGGGGGCCTACAGGAGAGATGGAGAAGAACCTTTTACCAGGGAACATAGTGATAGAATGAGGGGCAATGGCTTCAAATTGGAAGAGGAAAGATTGAGATTAGATACTAGAAAGAACTTCTTGGCTGTGAGGGTGGTGAGAGCCTGGCCCAGGTTGCCCCAAGAAGGCCCCATCCCTGGAGGGGTTCAAGGGAAGGTTGGAGGGGGTTTGAGCAACCTGGTCTGCTGGGAGGTGTCCCCACCCAGGGCAGGGGGGTTGGAACTTGATGATCTTTAAGGTCGCTTCAACTTTAACCATTTTGTGATTAAGCCAATAAAACTGCACCCTCTTTAAAAACACACAATATTTTCCTATTAGGTGTAAAACCTTCAAAAATGTCTTCTATTTGAGGTTTTTCGGTTATTTTCTTCTCCCCAATGAAACAAGACTGTCCTGCTTGCTAGGCAGCACCTCTTCCTTTCTCAGAATTCAGCCTGTAATAAATTTCCATTTAAAAATTACAAATTCCTATAACAGTCTGGCTGGGAAAGCATACATTTACCATGTCTCCTTCAGGTTAAAAATTTAGCATTCAGCACATATGGGAACATGATGGAAAACATTTTTAATATGTTTCTCCTCTGGTTTCAAGTATTTTCGTAATTTAACTTCCTTGTCTGAAAAAAAACAATTTTTGAATTTTCTCTTTTTCAGTTTTTCAAACTGGAAATAAATTTCCTTCTTCCTTTTCTAGAACTTGAGTAATTTATTTGAGAAATGTTAATTTCCACTAAGACAAGTTTGTACAACTTTTACTATTAAATCAAAGCAAGATATTTCAAAATGCTTGGAAAATAGCGTTTCAAGTGGCCCAATCCACATTTTTTAATCTCACTGGTTTTTCCCCTTTTTTCCTTTCATATGATCAATTTATGAGCTGCTTTTTTGTCCCCGAGAAGAAAGTAAGTGTTGAAATCATGAAAGAATGGGAAGACTTTGCCCTACCATTTAGAGGTTGCTCACTGAGGATAGCCCTTTCCTTCTACACCCCAATATTTCTCCTTCTCACAGCACAGAGCAAAAGCTAATCCTTGAGAACCTGCGATAGTTCTTGCACTGGAGGTGTTGCTGGAGATCAGAGTCAGCTTCTGCCACTGCTGGAAATCCTTAAATAAGCTGACGCAGACCCAGGCTCCCTGGCAGCACGATGTAGGAGCCCATCTGGCCTCCATAGTTTGAGCTTAAAAATGGGTTGGAACAGTTTTCCAAGACAAAGTCTTTTAAATGACCCGAGGAAAAAATGACCAATCTGTTCTGGGTGGCATTGGATGGAAGAATAAAGATACTGGCAAAATGTCCTTTTAATGCTGAAGGACAGCTGCTGACAGCCCCAGCTGTCCATGTGAGATGGTTTTTTTGTAAGCTGGAAGTGCTTTGGGATTGAAAGGATTTATGAGAAATGGAAGACAGACCTGAGCCCAGCCTTACTAGTTCTTCCTGCCCTACCCTACATGAAGCACACAGCAGGAAACTGGGAGAAAGAGGGACAGGATTTCAGGTTCTAAAGCTGTTTCTGAATTTTTTTGCTAGGAATTGCTCTCTGATCTTGCTGATCCTAATCAGAAATAGGATTGACTTAAGGAGGATCACTACCGTGGATCCAGGTGGAATCAGAATTGAGCACCTTTATCCTAACATATTTATGCTGAAACACAGAACGAGCTCCCTTTAGCCTCGGTGGAAACAGGGGAGACCTAATTTTCACCCTGGTGTCACTGGTTCTGGGTGCTTTGTCCCTCCCTCCCCAGCTGAAACATTCTCCAATACAACACAATTAAAGCCAGGCTGAGTGCAAGATGTGGGTCCTATCACATACAACTCTAGATTTATGAAAGCTTTTCTATTTATTAACAAGCCCTTCTGTCAGGATAATTAGTCACAGCATCCATCTCCTTATCAGCTGAAGGTGAGTTTCTAACTCAATAACCCCAAAATCTTAGATCAGCTTCAGTGGACCAGTGCTTCTGCTAGCCTCAGTCACCATCACATCATCAGCTCCTGTAGGGAGAATTTGTTCCAGATTCCCTTAATTACCTTCTTCTGCCTTCTTGCTTGCCCAGTAATGGTGCTCCCATCCCATCTGGCCGGCGCAGCAGCGCGACAGACCCACGGCTGCTCTGTGTCACTGCAGACACCGCTCCATCCCCTGCAAGGAGCACAGATAACACGCCAGGGTCTTATTTCTTATTCTAGGGTGGATGGTTGGTTTAATTTAAGAATAGATTTATACAGAAGACATTAAAACCCACTGCAGATAGCCGGATGCCGCTGTTGATAATTGCCAGGTGTATAAGAACTGCAGAACCAAAGAGTCGCCTGGAGCAAGAAACACTAATTAGTCACTTGTGTGGGAGACTGCCCACGAGAGCTGCAGAGGTGTAAGCCAGCATGCAGAAAGCAACAAATCCCATTGAAATGACCCTCACAGTACAGTAAAATAGAGATTATTCAGTTTTCAGAGGCAACACAATCCCCCCTGGAAGTTCTGGAACGGTCCCACGGCTGTCCCTCAAGGGGAGATGTCAAAGCACAGAGCAATTCCTCTCCTTGAACTCTCAAGGACAGAGGGCTCAGCAAACCATGGTGCTGGGAGACAGTAGCCCAACAGGCCGGGGCTCAAAGGCTGCCAGTGCCTGTAAATGCTGCCACAAGAAGAATTTCTCAATGGAAAGACACTCCTGGGAACGAGCAGTATTAACGAGTCTGCAATGGATTAATTGGGTGACTTCATTCCACCGTTCTCCTTCCTCTCTCAGGTTATACCCAGCCCTCTAACCACCATGCTCCCTCTATTATCCACCACACAATGCCTTCTCTGATAGGGGTTTTATTTTTCCTGGGAACGCTAGGAGATATTTATAAACAATAATAAAGTGGAAAAAATGTGTTTTGAGTAGCTTGGTGTTTTGTCACATGCAAATTCCTAAATAACGTGGTGGTAAATAATTATGTCTATATGTTTGTTTACACAGACTGACTTCAAAGCAGTTCACAATTAACTTAGCTAAACTTTCCAGCAGCTGATTTATATTTTGGCTTTTCCTAAATTTGTTTGGGAAATCTCAACCTATTTTTTGTGGTTAAGTGTGCATTTAGGCTCTTTTATTCCACTGGCACTAATTAGTACCCTGGTCATTAGTCCTAGATGAGACACAGAACAAAACCAGAAAAAAAGACGACTGAGGACTTGGTTTAACATTATCATACTCTGAGTTTGTAGTGTGAGGTGTCTCACCCCACTTTGGGTTTCTACCATATTGGGTAGCTCAGAAATGGGTATCAACAGCCCTTATGTCCTCAGTGACTGGGTGGGGGGGGGAATCCTTGGAAAGCAAGATCAGAATTGGGGCTGTGTTAGAGCCAACAGAGACTGAATTTTCAAGTCTAAAGGTCACCCTTGAGTGTGCTCTTAGGCCATGACAATAAAACCATTCCCCTTATTCTTTGTATGAGCAAATAACTCTGGTCATGAGGCTACACCCATCAACACCTGCCACAAGAGTTGCCTCAATCTCCTACTTCACTCCTGTGACTCCAACCTACCATTTAAAAGGACCTTGCCCCTACAGCTAAACCCCTCAGGTACAGGATGATCTTGGACTGGACTTGTATCTCTTGCCCAAGCTGGGGGAAAACAATTCACCACTGGGAAAAAGATGGAGAGCAGCCCAGTCTCTTCTCAGCACAGATGGCTTGGATGGAGAGGGCAGCAAACCCCTGCTCTGCCCCATTAATTCCCCAGGAACAAACTTTAGAGCAGCTCCGAGGCTATTTTAATTATACAGACAGAACCTGTGAGCATTAACAAAGGTTCTGGTGGCAATAAGGTGAAATTGGGCTGGGTTAAACCCATACAGTTTGGTTCTGGATTATACTCCTTTTAAAAATAGGAAGAGGTTACAAAACATAACAATCAGAGAAGCCTCTTTTCCTCCCATCCCCACTTCTGGGATGAATAATCGTGTGGCAAGATAAGTGGGCGAAGGATTACAAGATGACGTTTCTGTTGACCGTGATTACAAACAACAACAGAAAAGAAATGTAAGACCTCTTGGTTAATTTTCCCCATTAGAAAACCACTCGGCATTTCAAACGAATCTGCCAGGGAAATGCTTGTTTTCAAGTTCCGCTGATGTCGCTACAAATCATCTCATTTGTAAATGGTGGTTATTGGGGGTGGGAAAGGGACGCAGAGGAGAGAGGGAAGATCTTGTTTACTTTATGTGCTGCAGATCCAGGCTGGCGAGGGCTCCAGAGCCGTGGTTTTCCTGCTGACACACTGGCCCCTGACATCAGCTGGCAGATGCACGATGGGGCAGGGTCCCAGCGGGGGACAGAGGACGTGGTCTCCAGCCCGTGTTATGGCTGCCATTCTCTATGAGCCCGCAACGATATCTGTGTGAATTCACCGTTCATGCTGCTGCTGTTTAAGAGAAGAAAACACACATTAGCCTTAATAACACTCTGGGAATATTTAATCCCAAGAGAGGTGAAGGGATAGGACCGTGTATTTATTTGCTTTAGGCTTTTATGAAATGCCTATGGTAAAAAACATCTGGATTGTTGAATTGAGAGAGCCAGACGCAGGCTGAAATGGGCTTGAGATACCAGCCATTCTCAGAACCCACAGAGAAATGGGCAAATGAAATTCTGATCCACAAACAACAATTAACAAAGGACATGGGGTAAAACGACCTAGAACTGGCTGATCTGTTTCGGATGACACATGCCTGGTGCTCCCTCACACAAACTCTATTTTTTTTAGTATGCTGGGACATGTGGAGTCTCTAAAATGGACACCAATTTTCTTACCCTGTATCCAGAGGCAATAACGTAAAAGAGTTTTGGCAGAACTCGGATAACTCCCAGCATCTCCAATACCTCAGCCCAGCAATTCCTGGGTCTGCAATGGAGCTAACAGCTGGTTTGATGCAGTCAAAATTAAATTCTCTGTGTATTGAGTTCAAACTTGCAATGAGGTGTTTAAGGATGCGGAAGAGGATGTTCTGCTTGGGAATGCAGGAATTTGACATTCGCCAGAAATAAGCTGGCATTTATCTGTGTTACAGGTTCTCATTCAAAATGGAGCTCTTCAAAGCTCCATGTTTAAGCAGAAGACAACATGATGCTTGCTTTTCCCTTCTCTTGATAATGTATTTTGAATCAAGGAGGCTGGGGGCTTTAACCAACGCCTTCCAGTAATCCTGGTTAATAGTATTCCCTAATTACTAGGCAATGGGAAAACTCAGAGAGACCTTGAGGTTTCAGACGCAGACCAGACTCCGAAATTGGACCAGGATTAAAACCAAAGCCAGTTAGGGAAATGCTCCAGGACTCATTCATTAACTACCATTAGATTGGACTATGCTTTATGGGTGCAATTTTTATCTTTGCAGAGGGCTAACAGAGGAATTGCAACTGATTGAAACCACATCTAATTCTGAACATACAGGGTCACACACAGCCCTTCTACGCCCTGCATTTGCCCAGGGATGGGTGAAGGGCAGAAGAAGCATAAATATACGTTTCAGAGGAGTAAATAGGTTCTGCAGGCTTGAAACCCTGAGAGCTTTCCACTGGGGTGTCTGGTTTTCATATTCAGGCCTGCTTGGCTTGCATGCCTATAGCTCATTAGCTGCCTTGTGAATCAAGTTAAAAAGCATATTGTTTTCAGAGCAAATGATAAAATTAGTGATGTTGTACAAAAGGAAATAACTCAAATTGGACCTCTGTCCTTGACATTCTATCTGTAAAGAGAACGTTGCTTTTTGCAAACCCAAAGCAAGCACTGAGAAGGGAGGAAAGTCCCTTTAATCCTCAATTCAGGCAGCTGGACAAATTAAATGGCAAATGATCCGACAGCTTTGTTTTAAGAATCTTAATCTTCAGTCAGTGCCTGGTCCTTTAATCAATGGCATTTTGAAGTAATGAGTTCTATAGGATTAAATAATTTACTCTTACATTTTGTTCCCTTTGGACTGAACATGCTGGTAACTGATGTTCTCACACATTGTCCCAACCATAAACCATGAAACCACACAGAAGAGGCCCTGCTGGACAGAAAATCTGACTCTTGCTTATGACATTTTGCTGAACCTCAAAGTTACAGAACTGGACCTCAGAACACCAGATGATCTTTAAGGTCCCTTCCAACTCAAACGATTTTATGATTCTATGATCCAGCCAAGGTCATCCCAGGTGACCCACAGTACACTGCCGTGTCCCTCACACACTCTTAGAAGCATTTGCAGGACAAACACCTCCAAGCAATAGACAAGAGTTCACCTCTAATTCAGATTATATTTCAGACAGAAGATGGGAGACCATGTATACAAGTGTGTATCCCCACAGAATACCTGTACGTTTTCATGCGTTTCTGCTGTAACAGGAGCCACTGATTTGCTTTAGATACAGAAACACACAACAAGCAGAAAAAGGCTCTTCATTTTAAAAGGTACTAAGTTATGGAGGTTTGTAGCCTGACACATGGCCTAGGACAGGAGTTTTCAGAGCCAAAGCATTGCCATCTTTTGAAAATGAAATGATTCAAGGGAGCTTTAGCCTGACATTGGAACACCTCTTAGATTTTAGCAGAAATTCTTCAGTCGCAGTTAATCCACAGTGGCTGCAAAGATCATCAGCTGACAAATGACACACCAAGGACATACCTTTTTTGCTACACATCAGGAAGACTCAATGCAAGAGGGTGACTGATGAGTTCTACAGGTTAGGAGATTGAATATGTATCTCAGACGCAAACAGTGTAGGTTCCAGTTCCTCGTGTATTTCAGGAAAAACAGGGATGTGGGTTTTCTCTAGCCCAGGTGATCTAGTCTCTGAGCTATTTTTTATTTTGGAATCTCTCTCACTATTTTTTCCCCCATGAAATACTTCAAAAGATCTCAGTTTCATCCTGTTGCGAAAGAGAAAAAGTTTGAAATCTTAAAAAATTTTGTGGAACAGGAAAACTATTTCCTCCCCAGCTCTATTTCTAGATGGGCCCCGTGTATCCAGATCCAAACCTGGAAGGGGGATCTCAGCACAACAGCTCTAAGTCATTCATATTTATTCCTTTTCAGTGATTCCAGATCTCCTTGGTTTAGTTTACAAGTCAGATAGCAATTTCATCACATCCTCCCCATCACAGCAAGCGTTGCCCAAGCAGAACAGCCGTCTTTCCCTCTCTATTGTTACTAAACAAGAGTGTTTGATGATCAAAACTTTGCTGACGCTGTTTGTCAGAGAGGCATGAACTAGAACAGCCTTGAGGGGGTTCTGTCTGAAGGGAAGTTGCCTTTGCAGGGCTGGTGGGAGTGAAAGCTGCCTTTGAGAAAGAAGGCCTTGACCTTCCAAATACAGAAGCTCCTCTCCCAGCGCCAGCCAGACAGCTGCTGGTCTGAGACCACTGTCCATCAGAGCGAGCACCAGCACACGATTGTTTCCGTGTGTTTTGCTGTCTGCTTTTATCCATCTGCCATCCGCAGCCATAGCGGAACTCCAAACTCCCTGGCGAGGAGGTTGCTGCCTTGATTTATGTTCATGAAGTAGCTAGCACATTGAATTCAGACTCTGCAGTGAGGACTTGAGGAGGCAACCACTGCAAAAAATAAATACCGATACGGTGGACATGGTGTAGAAATTCACAGTTCCTGATGTGCTGGGGAGCAGGGAACCATAAAGGTGCAGAGAGCAGGTGGTGTCTCTCCAGATGATGCCATTTTTGTGTCATCACTGCCCCTTAGACTCCTCTCTACTGCTCACAGACTTTCAAAGTCAATGGCCCAGCTCGCTTTGTTTCCTTCTAGAGCCAGAGAATTCTGTCATTCTGTGGCTCTGATGCCACTGGGAAGAAACTGTGAAATAAATACTTATGTATGGATAGCAGATGAGGTGTAACAGCTAGGCAAGAGGTAGGACAGGTTTCTCAGAAAGGTTTACCAGCTCTCGAAGGCATACAGATAGCCCCAAAATAAAGAAAGAAATGGTCTTACTGATTTTTAATTCTATTTTGGCACAGCCCCAGTGTTCTTTTGCTAGCACTTTAAAAAAGGCGCATTAAGACCTAAAACCTGATCTTAGTTCTGCTCCTGCAAGATGTCCACGTGCTTTGAATTAATCCTAGTAAATACGAGGCACAACTCACTTAGCAAAGGTAAGCTTTGGAGAACAAAGAGAGCGTGGAGAATATAGAAAACCATCTCCAGTTCTACAGGATACCAAGTCTTCCATCCATAAGTAAGAGAAAGATTCCAGAAAGCGCTGAAGTGGACATTTAATGAATGAAGCCATCAGAAGCCCAGAACCTGAGCATGTTACTGGAGGTTACAGCCCTTACACCAGTAGCCCAGGCACCACAGTGGGGATGGATGGCCCCAGGAAGGTAAAGAGTCATTTGCCACCTCATGGGACTCCAAGCCCCCGTTGTTCTCAGCAGGGTATGTTAGGAATCGCTTTGCTGCTCAGTGTTAATTTCAAACAAGTGGTGCGTTCACTTTTGGTTTGTGATTATTTTTAGATTTCAATTAAATGTCACTGGGTAATTAGCTAAGAGATAAAGTCAGCTGTTAGGGCCAGTAAATTAAAAAAACATATGCTGAACATTGAATGAATGGAAAGCTTTTTCCTTGGCAGCTACTTTTGGTGGGTTTTTTTTTTAAGGTCAACTTTTTGTGTTCCTATTGTAGGAGAAGAGCTTTGAAAATATAAATTAATTTTATGATGTATCTTCTTCGCTCCTCATTCCATACTCATAGGAAGAAACACACATCCATCAGTGTATGTAAAAGCGATCACAATAGCTCCACACCAGAACTTTTTTTAACCTGAAGTAAATGTTTAAAATGTTCCAGAGCCGAACAACTCCAAAATCAAATTTACTACTTCCCTTTCTCAAAGCCAAAGGAAGTGGGCAATTCTTTAAAAGCTCTGTTTGACAGCATAGACTATTTCAGCTCATCTTAGGAGATATTAGAGGAGGTGATTTTGACTGCAAATTATTACAGCCACATTTTATATTACAGTTGCATGTATAAGTGGTTTGCAAAATGTTTATAACTGAAGATGAGTCCATAGAAGACCAGCAATATACATCACATGTTAAGAACACATCCCTTCAAGATTATATTAATGATCATAAACACATTGCTCGAAGTATTGCCAGTAGGAGTAGGTGATTAATTGCCTTACAGGATTAAGTCTTTAAAAGTACTCAATCAATTGTTAGCATACCTTTAATTCTATAAGCCCTGTGTAAGCAGAAACTCAACTTTCAGTGTTACTGAGCTCTAGATGACAAATGCTCACTGTAAGTGCAGAGGCTCACAAAGGTACAACATGAATGGTTATATTTTTGGAACTCAAAATAGTTTAGCTGTGAGAGCAGTGGTAAAAACTGTGGATGCCACACTGAGGAGATGTGGCACGGGAGTGTGCATGACAGGGGATGCAATGAAGTGCAATCCAAGCTACCCTGAAGTAATGCACATGAATTGTTCACAGATATATAATCCACTAAAAATACAAAGTATGAAAGCCATTATTTAAAACTACTCGCACCTATTAAACCAGTCCATAATTGTACAATGGTACAATTGTATCTTTTTTTGGTACCAAGGTACAAAATTGTATCTTTTTTGGTAGCAACTACAATCAATTCCTACTGGGTAGAAAAAAAAAGTACATAAAAATAGAAATAATTTTTTTAAACAAAATAGTCTCCTAACCCTGCTGGAAAATGTGGCATCAGAGGTTTGGCTGGTTCTGACAATCATTTCCACTCCTACAGACATTGCTTTGGTAAATCTCACATCACTTCTTTTTATTGCATTCAAGCTTCCCAGGATCTCCTCCTTCTTCTCTGGCCCAGGGCTTTTAAAACCGTGGCCTTAGTCTTCAGCGATCTCTGGTTTGATCTGAGAGGATGGAGTAGAGCAGCAAGGTCTCAGGCTTGGCTCTGACACCTCCCCAATACCGGGGGCCTGTAAACCCGGTACCAGGACACAGCCAGGTTCCTCAAGAATTCATGCCTTCAATAGGAAACACATACATTGAAGAAGAGTGCTGGAGGCTGGAGTTCAGCTGCGTGGCTTGGGTCTCACTGTGACCATAAATCACTCTCCGAGCTTCACAAATGTCACTGATCAGTCAAACCAGAGGGAGGACACAAAACCAGCCAACCCGAGACCAATTACCAAAGGAAGGAGAACCCAAGAAGGTCAGGCAGTTCCGGAGGGGAGTTTAGCAGACGGATTTCTCAGTCTGCACCACATTCATTAGTAAGAAATTGATCCATGATTTCACACGTGCCCCCACTATACTGGAAAAAATTAAAATACTCAGATCTTTTTGCAAGTGTCTGTAAAAATATTCTACCACCTACAGCAAAGAAAGCTAAGACTGCAGTAGGTTTAAAATAAACCAGGCAGCGAGAGAACATCTCAGAGACTGTCTTTGTTCCAACTAGAAGTCTATCTGAAATATCCACTGTTATTAGCCAAAGCCATTGCAAATAAAATGGAAGTTTTATAGCGATATTAATAAAGTGTTGAACAAATTTTACTGTCTCTCTTGAAAGTTTGTGATAAATTACAGTGACTAGAAGCCACAGCAAATTCCAGAGTCCATGGCTGGGAATGTTGTGACACTGTCGATGACAGTGACTTTTCTCAAGTACATGGTAGTTTACCCATCTATATGAGCTGTTGCAGCAACATTTGCACTCTGAGGAACATTTCAGAATTTGGGACTGGATACACCTGCAGTTATTAAACAGAATCACCTGCAGTTATTAAACAGTGTTGTATCTGTTAATGGTGGAGAAGAGAGGGGCTGACACCCAGGTCATAAACCAGCGATGGTCAAATCATGGTGCTTCCTGCATATGGCTCCAATTAATGAACTGGGAGGGCTACTGGAGTTGAAGGCAGGTCAGCAGATGTGCTTCCAGTAGAGCTCTGATGTCCCTAAGCAAGCAGAGAGAGGTGGGAGAAGGAGCCCCAACCTTGTGCTGGCTGCACCAAGCAGTAAACTCTGCCACTGGGCTGCTCTATAGCTGCTCTTCAGGGAGTTGAGGCATCCAGGACTGAAGTAGGAACCCTACCAGAGAGATGGATGAAAGGAAGGACCCACACCACTGCCAGGAGATAAGCTGTCACTGCTCAGAATTTAAAGCCTCAAGCTTTGGGCAAGCAAGACTTCTGAATCTTGGGCCGTGTAAAGCTCTTTTAATTAAATATATTAAGTCAAGAAAACTGTAAGCATCAGTGATGCTGTATCCCATTCAAGCCTAAAGAGTCAACATCTGTTCAGAGGCTGGTTTTGTCCCCTGGGTACACTGCTAGTTTTAGGGAAATTAATATTGTGGCTGTCTGCAGAGCAGAACACATAGACTGTGTCAAGGGAATATTGTTAATGCG
The DNA here is from genome assembly GCA_004320125.1 of Scolopax mira. Classification (NCBI taxonomy): domain Eukaryota; kingdom Metazoa; phylum Chordata; class Aves; order Charadriiformes; family Scolopacidae; genus Scolopax; species Scolopax mira. Next base: position 22,561 of record BJBW01006592.1, read on the forward strand.
TTGGGTTGGTGTTTTTTTCTTGTTAACATGGTGTTAAATGGCTGGGTCATGCAGACTGGCTGCCTGAAATACATCCCAGTAGAGTATCAAGATCCCACATAGATCCTCCTCTCTATATGTCCTTACATCAACATGAGTTTGTTCAAATTACAGCTGTCGAGAAGACCACAGCAGAGTCATGGATAAACTGAGGAGGAAAAGGCAGTTCCGTGACTTCACTGCTGATCTCCCTGAGCCCTTTCCATGACAGGGAAAGCAAACTACACATTTTATTTGAGCCACGGGGATCAAAAATAAATCTCATGCTTTGGATATTGAGACCATTTGAAAGGGTAACAGTGAAACTGGTTCCATTCTGTAGACTGTGGCCTTCTGGGGTAATAGAAAGGAGAATTGGATTTTGTAATTAGAGTATCCAGTAATGACGTGGGGCTACACATTGTATCACCTTCCTTTAAATCTCTGTATTTTGGAAGAGGAAGGATTAACACTTCTTTACTTGGTCTACTGTGTCCAGCCCAGCAAATACACAAACTGAACTTCCAAAACACCAAATCTGTGCTTTCATTGGAAAAAGGACAGGGGGTATTTAGAAAACTGCAATAAGTAACTCACATCCACAACTGGAGACAAACCCCTTGCCAGCATAAGGCAGTTTAATAAGTGTTATCTCATTGATTTCAGGGGTCCCGGGATTCAGGGAAGTGCTGCTGCTTTTCCCAGAACACTTCCAATGCCACCGGCCCGAGTTTCAAAACTTCCTCAGTTTCAGGAAAGGAAACCGTTTCTATGTAACTTCATTTCTCATGAAAGAAGGTGGATTTGCACAGATATTAATAGCAGTTACCACTTGGCAATCAAAACTAACTTCAGATTATGTTAAAAAACATTAATCTAATTCTTCAAATGTCTGACTGTAGCAATTTCCTGGCAGCGTGTGCAGCAATCATTACATACACATTTACAGTAAATCTGTGCCTGCTCTAGTCCTAATCTAAAACTGATGGGCAGAATTATTTTTAGTTTAACCTTGGTATTTTGCTAAAAGGAATGCAAATGTCATTGCTAAAGGAGTAAAAAAAAAAAAAAAAGAGAGACAGAAATAACAACTTGGTGGAAAATTAGCGCAGAGTTGACTATGACCCCAGCAATTAACCAGACACAGGTAACTGATCCTTAGTTGCCTGGGTTCTAATGTCAAAAAAGGGACGTTTTTGACTCTCCCATAATGAAACCTTAATGAGGGTAAAAGTTCCAGTAGCCCAAGGTAGACATTTAAAGCAAACTGCATTCTCCTTATCTAGATTTTAAATCTACTACTAGAAAACTATTATTTCATTTATTTCCTTCCTCCCTTCTACCGAAATACTTTACTTGCTACATGGTAAGTATTTGCTTCCAGTTCCAGCACCGCAGTGACTGAGTTCATTTTGCTTTGAGGGAAACTGGCAACAGCAAATCTGTAACCTGGACTGTTACAAAAAGCAACACTGAGCCCAATAGCAAGCCAGAAAAAAAAATTAATAATATATATGCACATTCATATTCTCACAGGTTCATTAGCCTTTTTCCCCTTGTGTTGGTCCACACAGGGCTAATAGATTCCTCCATTGCTTTGTCCTCCATGCTCATTTACACCAGTGTAACTGGCTTCAACTGTGCTTTCTTCATATTCCTTTTGTGCTGGTAATAAAGAGTGAATTCTCTTTACAGACATGGCACGAAGCACAGACAACAGGTAGTTTATACAGCCAGGTATATCCTTCAAAATTCGCTTCTATCCTTCCTTTTTAAACATCTCTAAATAGCCAGAGAAATACTCTGCTGTCTATGGATTTAGACAGATAAATCAGTACATTAACTCAAAGGTAATAACTCCATTATAAATTACAACTATAGCACAAATCACATCCAAAACCAAGGGAAATTCAAAGTTTAAACTTTAACCTGATTTAACTTTGCAGCTTCTCAGTGCAAAGTGTGGGACTAGAGACCAGCCCAGGTCCCTTCCCACCCAAGTTACTTTATCATTCTCAGCTGAGGATGCCCTGGAGCACTTGATAACCTTTGAATTGTGAAATAATAATAATAATAATAAAAAAGCTTTGGTCTTGCATTAGCATTTTCTTCTCACCACCAATCCACCCCCAAATTTCACCAAAAAACCCAAAACAAACATTTTTTCCCTTAATTTAAAATGTCTCTTTTTTTCCAAGGGAAATCTAATAAAAAACATGTTGCGTTGACTGAACCGAGTACTCTGCTGTGTAAACAATGGAGATTCTTGTGTGAAAGTCAAATTTGTCTGGCTTCTAGGAATTCCAGAGGGATAAATTTAGAAAGACCTATACGCAGCCGAGGACTTGTACGTAGCAGGATGAATCCTGAAGTCAGTGTTAGTAAGAGCCATTGCAGAACTGGAACCACAGCAAATTCCCAGCACTTTTCTTCCTCTAGCACTCAAAGGTCTGACACTCACTCAACAGGCTACATCATGAAGAGATCTGACTCAGAGTGTAATTGAAAGTATTTAGTTTTTTCATGGGATCAGCTCCACTGAAGGAGGTGGTGATGCTCCACTCTTCCTGTTGCCATTGAGCACAGCCTTAACACTTGGAAGTTAAGATTGTGCTCTGAGCATTTCCTACCCTTTTCACCCTTTTGCTTTGGTTTCTTCCTATTTCCTTTGCTCTTTTCCTCCCTTACTACTGTCTGTATAGGATAGTATAACCCTTCCCATTTTCTGCTCTGTACCTTCCTCAACAAACCTCCATCAGCTGCATTTTGGAGACTCTCAGTTTAGATAAGACCACATGGTGCGGTTTTCAGCTGGAGTAAAACCAGTTCTACAGGCTTTGCTGGAGCCCTGCTGATTTGCATGGGCTGATGATCTGCCTGTATATATTTAAGTGCATGTTCCTCCAGCAAATCAATGTTCTGTTCCTTATTCATTGGAACTCAGCTAGTTATTCAGGCTGAGAACCGCACTCTTTTCTCCCTTCTGTGCTGTGTCTTGTAAGCCAGCCAGTTGGAAAGTGCATCGTCCACTGTGCAGAAAGATCACACTCCAAGGATATACATTATACACGCTGGGTGAGTTGCTGGAGGCTTCAGAGGGCAGGATCAGACCAGTTAACCACAAAAAACCAGAAGCCTGGTTCTTAAAGCACAGCAGTATCTGTGCTGGGAGGGAAGTGCTGGACAGAGACACAGAAATCAGCTTCTGCTTCTGTTTGAGCTCTACGTATAGGGATGGGGATGAGATTGCCACATGCACAAGTTTCTAATTAATGATTTTAATCTCCAGAATCCAGTTCTAAATTCTCTTCTCCTTCTTTAACTCCCCAACTGGGGAATTGATGCAGCTCACTGAAAATTTTAGCAAATAATTTGTCCTGGACCTTGGCTATTTCTTTGACAAGGAGGAAGAGGGCCCCTTTCCCAGCCATGGGACCTCTGGATCTATAACCCACAAACTCTCTCTCTTGCCCCATTAACGTACCCCCTCTATCCACATGCAGGAAGGTTACTGAAAACAGCAGCCAAAGGAATAACCAGAGAAGTACCCACAACCATTTAAACTTCATTTGGGTCAGTAGTGTAAAAGTGTCCATTCCCATCATTAGCAAGACGTCTCCTCAGCAAACAGAAACTGGGGATGTCTCTTAAGCCCTAAACTGCAAATTTCGGTAGCCAAGGAATTGCCCTCCTAAGGTCAAATCCTTCTCTATTCCAGTTCTTTCCTATTCTGTATAAGTGGATACCACCTTATCCACTGGAGCTCCTCAAGGACTCTCACGTATTGTGCCTGACAATCACCTACGCAAACTACATTTGATCTACATCTAAATTGCATTTTCCTATGCAAAAGGCTAGATCTTCCCCAGCTCATTTCATAATTTTAAATCCTAATCCATCCCCATCCTCTGGGAAGAATGCATTTTTTGCAATACCTATGTTGTAACTTTCTAGAGCACATGCTTCTAATTTGAGTATTATTTTCCAAAGCTCCTAGCACTTAACCACAAAAGTTCTTCATTTATTTTCCTTTTTATTCTCCATTTAATCCGTCCTCTTATTTTATGCTTTGGATCGTCTTTATATCTTACATTATGGCCTCTAGTATAAAAGCTTTTTGTTTTAACTAAGTACTTTAAATCCACAGGGAAGTACAAAAATTTTACAGGGGGAATTAGACAGAACTACTCTTTCCTCTTCTCATTTACTTCCCAATTTTCATCCCCTTCCAATCCCAAATTCCAAAGCAGAAGAGAAACTTCTGAAGAGCTCTCCCAGTTTTAAACCAGCAATTGAAGGGGAAAAAATGTACCAGAATCTAGTTGCAGCCACTAATTTTCTGAGTGACTTTGACAAAGTCATTTTCCCTGTGCTTCAAGATCCATTGGGATTGGGAATACTTTATCCTTGTCAGTCTCAACATACTGGGATGGGTGTAAAGATCCTTAGGCAAAAGGGGTTTTATTCCTTAAAGTGATGAGGCCCCTCTATCAGCAGGTGCAGATTAGGAGCTGCATAAGGTACAATGAGATGTATTTCTCTGGCCTGAGCAGAGGAAACTACAGCACATCTTGAGACGTGAGGTTACAGAAACCTGGCTGTACCACCTCTGCTGCAAAGTTAAAAGCAGAGGAGGGTCCCAAGACAGATGAACAGAGGAAGAGGAAAAGCCTGAGGACCCCCAAGCCAAAGCCCCTCCACTCCACAGTCTACAAATATATGATGGGGAACGAGAAGCTCATCTCTCTGTCCCTGCCTTCTTCACCCCTGTCACTGAAAAATCTGAGCTTCCCCAAACCAACCTACCCCTCTCAACACACAAGTTCAGACCCTATTTCTGAAATCAGGCTGCAGAAAAGCACGCATTTTCAGCAGCTCTGCCAGCCCCCGTGAGCGCTACCACGACGATTCAGCCCATCGCTCTCCTGCTGTAACTACAACTCCAATCTCTTCTTCAGCTGTGACCACTTTAGGGCCAATTCTTGAGTTATTGAGGACTACAGGCATTTTGCCATCAACCAGAAGCTGGCTTCGATATCCTTTACCATGCATAGTGCTTACACTGGGGACGTTAAATGAAAAATTGGCAGTTTATTTGGAAGCTGGGCCAGGTGCTCCCTCTGGGGGGCATTTTCTTAAAGAGGTTGGGAGAGCTTGGGAGCAGCAAGCACAGGTAACTGTATAAGAGTGTATGATACCCCCAAATTTCTGGTTCACTGCATTGTCCGATATCCAGGCCTGGGCCAGTTCTACTGGTAACTGCACTGGGAGAGTATCTAGCCGATCCCTGCTGTAAAATAGCTATTTCAGGCCTGGTCACACCTTGCTAATCCTTAAACTGGGAAAAAGCCTGGGCAGCTACAACGTGCCTCCCCAACCAGCCACGTCTTGTGGGACTATGGCTCTCCAGAGTTAGTACAAAATCAATCTTAGTCATATTTACGCCTTCAGGGGACAGGACGTTCTCATTTCCATAGACAGCAGTGCAAGTGTTTGCTTTTTCTTTGGGGGGAGAGGGGGGGAAAAAAAAAAAAAAAGAGCAAACAAAACCCAGAACAATAAAGCAAATGAATTACAGCATATTTTAGCTGGCTTCAAATAACAAACATGACCCCATTCTTATGAATACGATTCCCTCTCCAAGTTTGTAAGTATTTCCCTGGTATGTAAATCATAACAAGATGGAGACTCCCAGACCTGTAGGTTTACGATGAAACCTGTGTTCAGCTACTCCACCTTTTGAGATGTGATTTCAGCCCTGGCACTTGCATTGGCCTGAGCTTTCAGCTGAGCTATCCAGGCATAACCAGCCTTTGAAAACACAGGGGGCAGAAGGTAACATTCCCCTGAAACTTTCTGGTAAAAAACAGTTGTTTGGACCAAATCAACCAACGGCCTGGCCAAAAGGTTCTCAAATCCCTCCTCTTCTTACACAAGCTCTTTCTTTTAAAGCTTGTCACTTTATCTGTTGTCATAGTAAAGACTCAAAGTTACAAGCTCTGAGTCAGACGGCTTATTAATAACAAGTGAAGGACAGCACAGCACAGATTTCATTAAGGCAGACTCCGTTTAGCAAACAGAGTACGGTGCCAGGGTCCCAGAGGGCGTATTCAGACCACACTGGAGAAATACAGGCCAAACCAGAGCAGCGTTTGCACAGGAATGGATGTTACACTGCTGAGATGTCCCCTGCTCTGGCTAGAAACCATCTGCAAATCAACCCTAACTGGTACCGTTATGGTGTCAACCACAGCACAGCAGAGCTTTGCACAGCCACCTCTGACATGATCTACACACTCAGCCCTGGTCTAAGCCCGTCTCCAGATTGTGACATTTGGAGAAAGGACGGGGCCTCGCAAGCTGAAGTCCTTTTTGGTCATAGCAAAGGTACATCATCTACAGCAAGTCACCACGGGGGAAAGAGATCCTGCATCTGCCACCACTGCTCTGGTACCATCTGCTCGTTCACGGCCTCTCCCATGAAGCCATTTACTGCCATCAGTGAGCACCGTGTTTTAGACAACACCCTTTTACCTCCTGCAGCTACAGAGTCCCATGGGGTAACTCTGCCTTTCAGCTTTGGGTTCCGATGTCTGTCTCTGCTGTCTCACGATCAATTACTGTGAACGATAACATGTATTTTCATTATATCTTAGAATCATAGAATTTTCTATGTTGGAAGGGACCTTTAAGATCATTGAGTCCAACCATCAACCTAAGTCTGATAAAACCCATCACTAACCCATGTCTCTAAGCACTATGTCAACCCGGCTTTTAAATCCCTCCAGGGATGGTGCCTCAACCCCTTCCCTGGGCAGCCCATTCCAAGGTTTAAGAACCCTTTCAGTGTCAAAATTTTTCCTAATCTCCAGTCTGAACCTCCCCTGGGGCAACTTGAGGCCATTTCCTCTTATCCCATCACCTTGGGAGAAGAGACCGACCCCCCCTGGCTACCCCCTCCTTTCAGGGAGTTGGAGAGAGTGAGAAGGTCTCCCCTCAGCCTCCTTTTCTCCAGGATGAACACCCCCAGCTCCCTCAGCCTCTCCTCACAAGACTTGTGCTCCAGAGCCCTCACCAGCTCCATTGCCCTTCTCTGGACACACTCCAGCCCCTCAATGTCTTTTCTTGTGGCAAGGGGCTCAAAACTGGACACAGCCCTCGAGGTGCCAACTACAGGGAGACAATCCCCTCCTGAGTCCTACTCACCACACTGTTCCTGATACAGGTCAGGATGCTGTTGGTCTCCTTGACCACCTGGGCACACTGCTGGCTCATCTTGACCCTGTTGTTACCAGAATCCATCCTGCCACTCACACAAGAATTTGGGGGTAGAGGAAGAGGATTCATCTGGCACTATTCTATCAGGGATTTAATCTTTGGATACAGTGCATTAGATGGATTAGAGCAAAGACGTAGGCTATCCATATTTTTAAAGCCTGATGACCTTTAACAACGAGAAATAATAAGAGGAAAAACGTGAACCCTGACAAATTCATAACTACAGCACAGGGGAAAGGAATGTATTCTTTTAACATATGAAAAAACATTGCGCATGACATGTCTATTTTCTTTTCAGTCCCATAGCTGTTACGAATTATATACAGCATACTTAGTCGTCGTTTGTTCTTGTGCCTTTTTGTGTGTGTGGATTCTTTGGCCGCTCGAAACTTTTTCTTTATCACTGATCAAGTAATTGTATGAAACACCACTTGTTTGGTCTCTCCAGAACCCTGCTGCAGGGCTGTGTTCCTGTACCGCTGATACGCAGAGCCAGGGGTCTGCTCTTAAACCAGCATCATCCACACAAGAGGCACAAAACCATTTACCATCCAACTTAAAGAAAAGCCATATTTCAAATTAGCTCCTACTAGCGTTACTCAGGCAGCTTGGGGAGAAGAGACGTTATAAATATTCCCCACAGGGTGACTTAGGAAGGAAAGAATCAGGTTTGCCAACTTCCAGTCCCCAACTCCAACCACCTCTGTTATGGTGACAACAAACAGCAACGGGACAAAACTTGGAGGCCAGTGGTGAGCCCGGCCGTGGGTTGGCAGGACGCGCTGTCTATTGGTGTTATCATTTTGGGACACGGATAAAAGGAACCAGGCTGCAGCCCTCAGCGAGCCCAGAAAGGTCACTCCATCTCAAAGCAAAAGCAAATGTGAGCACTACCTCATCTCCAAGTGCAATCACAAAACAATGTCAGATGTCAGCAAACAGCTCAAAAACTCACGGAATCTAGCAAATACCAAAAAAATAATAATAATGAATTCCTTTTAATATGGAAAAGTTACCCCCAGTGTCTCTAACAAAGCTAAAGATGAAGAAATCCCATCCTTCTGTGAAATTTGCCAACATATTCATAAAAACAGTGTTTATTTTTAGTCAGTTGAAAGACTTCTTTTCTTTATACTTTCCTCATTCAGCAACAGGCCACATACCAAAGCTGAAGATTTGTTTAGAGGGAAAAATAAAAACAAGACACAGGAAGAGGTTTGCAGATCTCAGGCTACTTTCTCTGCAAGGACACTGCCCCTGGCACAGCCCTCCTGCAGCCACCCAGCCAAGGGCCCAGTGTCCCTAAAGAGGGTCCTAAAGAGGGACACCCCTAAAGAGCATCCTTCTGCCCCTGAAGACCCCTGTTGCCTCCCCTCTCCCCAGGCTCCGAGATGGTGGATGGGTCTCTGGTAAGGGGTGCGGGGACCAGGCCCACAGTGGTTGCACACATCCATGGGACTTTTTATCCAGAGGAGCCCAGAGCTGGAGCAAGAGAGAGATGAGGGAGACCCCCAGCCCTCCCTGCTTCAATGCCCCACTTCAAATTTGTGGTAGAAATTTCTTTCCAGTAGGTCTAATGCTGCTCGGGCCAGAGAAAAGACTCTTCTCCTTATGAGAGATATCCATCATTAAAAGTAGGTACCATGGCTTTGAGATGTATCTTAGCATCATGCCCTTTTCCCTGAATACTTTCAGATAATACCCCAGATAAGTTTGAGTTCTTACCTTTTAGATGGTGTTTGAGGCTCCACCGGTATATTTAGAGGTTGCCATTGGCTTTTCACAAATGAACAGCTGATGAAGACAAAGGTGAGATGGGTTTTTTTTTTTCTTTCTTGAGAGCAATGTATTTGGCTCCCTCCTGTGGGCACCGGCATCGCTAATCTCCGTAAACATCTGATTTAAACAAGACAGCAACACCAGCTAATGCCACAGCTGAATCCACCCTTCCCCTGGCAGAGTCCTCTACTCACTTGGCCAGCAGAGATTTTCCCTAAGCTTAAGCAATACCAGCAATGCCATAGCAATGTGCAAATGGCACACAGCAGTTTTAAAACAAGAGGACTGTGCAGGAATGCATTAAAACATGTAGAGTCTTCCATTTGAAGTATACGAGAGATAGCTTGATGTTATATTGCCTGGGTGAATGCAGGTAAGCAGTTTACTGGGTTCAAATTTTATTGTTTACCAACACAGCCATCACCTAACAGGTACCCAGGAGGCATGTAAGCCTCACCTCTAACATATCCATGTCACCACACTGGGAAGCAGCTCCAAGGGAGGACGTTTGCAGAAGTTTGCACTATTCTGACACACTATAAAATGTGGTGCCTGCTGCAGTTCAGTGATTTTTTTTGATCCCTGCCTCAAAAACGTGGGGTTTTGCCCCTGAAATGGGGAACAGGGAACAGAAAGTACCCAGAGAGAAGAGGCAGCAGAGCCTGAGCAGCTCTGGAAATGCAGAGAAGGACAAAGTGCAGGTGAAGAACCACAGCTGAGAGGGGTCCTGGCACCCTGGCAAGTTGGGAAGGCTGGTTGGGGACAGTGGTCCAGGACAGGAGTGTCCCTGCTGCCCTCTCCTGTTCCCTCGCTGCTAAAACAAGCCTAAGTGTGCTCGGATCAACCTCTCGGGTCATCAATGCCACTCCAGGGTACCAGTGTGATGCCACCATCATTCCACTTCCAACACAACATGCATGAATCAACAGCCTTGTTTGATTTCTGATTTGATGAGGGCAGAAGGCTGACCTGCCTCTATCTCAGACCCTTTGGAAGAGTTAAAGGAAAGCAGGTCCTTCAAATCTCCAGTCTCATCTAACAGTAAGGTTTTGTGTCTCCAGGGCTGTCCTACCATGCTCAAGGGCCTCTGCTCTGCTCTGCCCAGCTCTAGATCCCTCTTTGAACCCACAGACAGCTCAGGGAATCAGATTTGGAGTGAACCCGAATCTCCCAGACCAGCTCCTTATGACACTCAGACAAACCTATTGCATCCCCTTCAATTTAAATGGAAATGAGATGAGACGATCCTGATCCTTATAAAATTGCAAGTGAAGCAGAAAGCCAGGCTGCCTTGCCGTGCTGCGAACAAAGATAACGCTTTGTCAGTCACACGAGTTGTGAATTGTTGACCTGTCAGTCCAGAGACACCTACTGTACAGCTACAAGAACACCTACAGAATCCAGCTACCTACTGTACCCCTACAAAATCTCCCTGGAAGTCTGTAACAAGTGGTATTCCCAAGAGGTCAGCACTGGGTCCAGTCCTCTTCAATATATTCATCAATGGCCTAGATGAAGGGATGGAATGTACCCTCAGCAAGTTTGCTGGTGACAGAAAATTAGGAGGGGTGGCTGACACCCCAGAAGGCTGTGCTGCCATCCAGAGACCTGAACAAGCTGGAGAGTTGGGCCAAGAGAAACCTAATGAAATTTAACAAGGGCAAATGTAGGGTGTTGCACCTGGGGAGAAATAACCCCCTGCACCAGGACAGGTTGGGGGGGACCTGCTGGAGGGCAGCTCTGAGGAGGAAGACCTGGGAGTTCTTGTGGACAACAGGATGCCCATGAGCCAGCAATGGGCCCTGGTGGCCAAGAAAGCCAAGGGCATCCTGGGGGGCACCACGAAGAGTGTGAGCAGCAGGTGGAGGGGGGTCATCCTACCCCTCTGCTCTGCCCTGGGGAGGCACTGGGACCAGTTCTGGGCTCCCCAGTTCAAGAAGGACAGGGAACTGCTGGAAAGGGGACAGCAAAGGGCCACAAAGAAGATCAAGGGACTGGAGCATCTTTCCTATGAGGAAAGACTGAAGGACTTGGGGACTGAAGGACTTTTTAGTCTTGAGAAGACTTAGGGGAGGATCTGATCAATGCTTACAAATGCTTAAAGGGTGGGTGTCAGGAGGAAAGGGCTGGTCTTTTCTCAGTGGTGCCCAGGGACTGGACAAGAGGAAATGGGCACAAACTTGAGTATAAGAAGCTCTACCTAAACATGAAGAGGAACTTCTTTACTGTGAGAGTAGAGCCCTGGCAGAGGCTGCCCAGAGAGGTGGGGTCTCCTTCTCTGAAGACATTCCAAACCCACCTGGACAAGTTCCTGTGCAATGTGCTCTAGGTAGACTCGCTCCAGTGGGGGGGTTGGACTAGATGATCTCCAGAGGTCCCTTCCAACCTCATATGATTCTATGATTCTATAACGCCACCAGACCTCTCCAGTGACCTTCACCCCCTTGATAGGGCTCCAGTTTGCCTTCCTCAGATTAATCAAAGGCCAAGGCTTTCTGTGCTGTTCCTTTGTGTCCAAGCAGAGCAGCTATGGCAGCTTTACGGGCTCTGCTCCAAGGGCTCAGCCCGGGCGAGGGGGGAACCACTCCAAACAATGGAGCCTGGCATGACTTGGCCAGACACATGACGAATGAGTAATTCACGAGTTCGTGCAGGTAGTGATTTACAGGCTGGATTTGAGCTGGAATATCACTAGAGGGGGAGTGTGGAGCTTTCAAGTAAAGAGTTGTGTGACTCACTTTCTCAGTATTTGTTTTCCTGAACTGCCTCTTCTCCCCATTCCTCATGGATGATCACACAACCAAGTCTTGCTCTCCAGTAAAAAAGGCTGAAATCTCTCTTCATACATCATATTGGTAGTTTTACAATTAACCAGTGAGTCTCAGTCACCTTGTGGGTCACAAGTGCCTCTTGGTGCAGGTATGATCAGGTAACGCTGTATGATCAGTAAACACTCCAGGCAACAACCTTGGGTCATCGGCACTGATTTCAACAGCGCGGTGCTGCCTGATGCCAGCAGAGGATCTGCTCCTCCACAGAAGCCAGGTTTTTTTCATGTGGATGGGGTGTGGAGAAGCAGCAGAACAGAAGATGAATTTAAGCGTGACAGGTGTACAGGAGTCAGTAAGAGCATGACCTCTACTCTCTCAATTTAAAAATCACATTTGTTACATAAGCAAGAAGCCACATTAATAGCCCTCCTGAAAACCTAGAAGTCCTGATCAGAAGGTGGTTCCTTTCAACAATGCTCAACATTACAAGAGCTCACAAAGATGACCTGAAGTACAAGGAAATCATCAGCCACAGATTTCCCTGGGATGGTTTTCCTCAGCATCTCTCCACGACAGAAAAGTATCTTGACAACTCAACCACTCTCTCCAGTAGCTCCTTGTCCCTCTTGAACTGGGGAGCCCAGAACTGGATGCAGGATTCCAGTTGTGGTCTCCCCAGTGCAGAGCAGAGGGGAAGAATGACTTCCTTCCACCTACTGGCCACACTCTTCCTTACACAGCCCAGGATTCTGTTGGCCTCTTGGCCACAAGAGCACACTGCTTGCTCATTGTGATTTTGGTGTCTACCAGGACACCCAGATCTTTCTCTTTGGAACTTGTGTCCAGCACGTCCACGCCCAACCTCTCTTGGTGTAGGTGCAGGACCCTACACTTTTCCCTAGTATTTAGTGTCTATGTCTGACCCCACAGCAATTTTCCCTGGGACACAATTCTCAAGTCTCTGTTCTCTTTGAAACAAGAAATCAGCAGCCTCATATGATAACACAAATGGTACCTCTGTACTCTTTGCTTTTGAGATGTATCGCTGTAATAACAAGAAGTGAAAGTTACATCTATTTTTTTTTACACAGAACTATCAAGATTCACTGAAGAGTAACTAAAAAAAAAGTTATAGAAATGCTAATCCACAAACACTGGTCTCCTGCAGGTTCTTTTGAAGAGATCATGTTCTTCTTATTGAAGCCAGTGTCTGGGGGAAGGGACAACAGATTGAATTTGAAATGAAAACACACTTTCTCCAGATGTGGCAGATGAAGCTTTCAGTTCTCTCTGGAAACTGAAGCTATTTTGGAACATCATTCTTTATTGATGACATCTATTATTTATTGCCTTTCTCTTGCATGTGTAGAAGCAGAAAATCTTCAAATGCACCTCTGGATGGCAGCAACACACAACACAGAAGTGTTGGCCCCAGTGCTGCAGGTGTAAACCCACATCCTTTGCTCGGGTCTGGGGACAGGGACCCTAGCACAAGCCCAACCCAAAGAGACAACTTCACCTCATCTCTGCAATTCCTGGTGGGTTCAACACTTCCTGAGCAACCTTTCCAGCACCATGAGAAACGGCATCTAAAGGGGCAAGAGAGCTCCTGTTTTTCCTCTGCTGTGCAAAGAAGAACAACACAACTCATCAACTTTATACCTACACTATGAACAGCAGCCACTTTCAGCACAAGGTGACAGGTACCCAGCCCTCATCCCTGCCTTGCACAGCCATGATGGGACAAAAAAAAAAAAAAAGAGATTTTCAAGCCACCTCTAAAAGTACAAGCTCCAAGTCTCACCTTCCAACCACATCATTTGACCCTATCAAACTAAAACTGAACATTTCCATGCCAGGGTCTTGGACCTGAGCTAATTGCTTGAAGGGAATATTCTCTGCTATAATACCCTGCATTCCTCAAGGCAGTTGAAGCAAAGGTGGCTAATATATAATTTGATTTTAAGTGTGCTTTCCACACGTGTTTTTCAAACATGGTTCAACAAGAGTTTCTGGGAAGGCTTATATAACACGTTATCAGCACTTCTCTATCTAGCTCTGGTCACAAACACCAGGCAATAAAAATTAAGCAAGAAATTAAAGAACAGTGATGTCTCCAATGAGGATAAACTCCCGTTACACTAGGATAAAGTTCATATCAAGCCTCTCCATTATGCTTAGGTTGCTTGAATGTAAAACCCACTCCCCACAAAACTAATAATTTACGTTCTTCTCTTATGTAATGGTCAAAATTTTGCCCTTAGCAAATTAATCCATCTCTCCCTGCTTGAAAAATCTTAACCAGAAGTGACCTTTTAAGAGTGCTTTAAATCTTCCTCAGTAATGTAAAACCCAGGAGCACACTGGGAAGTTGAGAAGAAACTTATCTAACATCAGTCGTACGTGCTTAGTTTCCAAAATGCAGCTGGTTCCAAGTTGTCACAGCAAGTAGGACTGGAAGGGCCCACAGTACTTTGGCTCTTTGATTTTTTAATTATTTTTTTTTTAACAGAACTGATTCACTTGACTCTGAGCCTGAGAGCACAAATATCACTTTCAGAGTGATTCATCTTGGAGTAAGCGGAAATATTGCCACAGACATGAGTAAGTCCTATCATCTTTTGTTTTGCAGAATTTTTACAGATAATGCTGAAAAGTCTTAGAAAAAGCTTTGAGAGAGCCACTCCTGCATCTCCCCTCTCCTCCCATATCCTTCCTCTCTCCTGACTATTCTATTTTTAGTAGTCAGAGCCTTTCTTGGTGCTCTCTTTTTATTCTTTCAGCTTTGCAATAGGTAACACTTGTAGAGTTTGGTGTCAGAGGTTCTGAGATAGGTAAGAGTGAGGTGTGAACATAAATGCACTTTTGTGAAAGCGCCAGAAGAAAATAATAAGCAAGGGTTAAAAAACTGGCATCCGTTGAGAACTAAGGATACAATTGAGTGCAATTACGTTGGCAAACACCAAGGTATTTTCTGCATCAAGAACACAGTAGATGAATTGTCAGCAGAAGACCTGTGGCTCTTACTGAAGGACAGGAGGATGGCAAAGAAGAGAATTGTGTGTAACGTACCTCTTCCCTGCTCCCCTAAGAGGAAAACAGGGTGTAGCTGTGAGATACCCAAAATGAGGAAACAACAGACAATAGCCTAAGATGTAGGGAGGGAAAAGTAAACAAGATTCTTCTTGCCATAATAACTCCTGACTTCCAAAGGTATCAAAAGACCTATTCAAAACCCAATTCAATGTCACCATTCAAGAGGAACACAGCAGGTGTAATGGGGACACAGTCGCTGGCATCCCTTGTTCTCCATGTCACCGCAAGTAATCCTGCCCACGCTCCTTGGACATTTACCTACTCATGGGTTTGACTCTGTAGGTGTGAGAATGTGAATAGACAGATACATCATAGAAAAGTTAAGTAAAATGAAAGTCTCCTTTCCCTTCCATAAGATCTTCAGCTGTGTTTTTCAGACATCAGTTCCTACACACTTCTTTGGGTCAAGTGCTTGATGACGCAAATATAGAGTCACTGGCTTGTAACAACCAAAGGACATTAGTCAGCGACATGAAACCTGGCAAAATATAGACCGACAGACTGTTCAGCAATAAATCCTTATCTTAAGTACTTTTAAAAAATGTTTAGGGCTACAGAGAGTGGTGGATTGACTTTGCTCACACTCTTTAATCTCTTCTGCATCTTACCCTTCACTTGTCCTCTGTCTTCTTTATTGTGGTACATATCAAACAGAATCAGATAGAAAAGGAGAGTTGCAGTCTGGAGGACCTTTCAAAAGTCTCAAAATATTTTACAAAACTGTTCTTCTCTTAAGTGCTCAAGTATCACTGAAATTCCTGAACAATAACAGTTTCTAAGATTTCATTAGAAATGCATTACTCAAAAGCCTAAAATTCTACTGTCATTTTGGGGAAAGAGAAGGATGATGCGGCCTCTATATCACTCATAACTGTTCCCCGACTTCCCTCCTCCACAGTCATTGCAATTTGGTTTGAACTGCCTTGGCATTTAGGCACTGAATTCCCATGAACCGGATGAAGAACCTGATTCACAGAAGTTTCACAGATGTTTTTGAGCCTCTGTGGCACCTCTAAGTCCAGAGTGCAGTTTGAGACCCCAATCAAAAAATCATAGAATCATATGGGGTTGGAAGGGACCTCTGGAGATCATCTAGTCCAGCCCCCCCACCGGAGCGAGTCTACCTAGAGCACATTGCACAGGAACTTGTCCAGGTGGGTTTGAAATGTCTCCAGAGAAGGAGACCCCACCTCTCTGGGCAGCCTCTTCCAGTGCTCTACTCTCACAGTAAAGAAGTTCCTCCTCATCTTTAGGTGGAGCTTCTTATACTCAAGTTTGTGCCCATTTCCTCTTGTCCTGTCCCTGGGCACCACTGAGAAAAGACCATCCCTGTCCTCCTGACACCCTCCCTTTAAGTATTTGTAATGCTACCTTGAACCTCATCAACTTGGGTACTGACAGAAACCAAAACCACAGGAAGCTTAGAGAATGATCTCTGCTGATCTTCACTCCAAAACCACCCCCGGTACCTGCCTCTGGATCTCATTAGCAGTTCACAGCCCTGACAATAGCACTGTTAACAGCTCAGGTAATAGCTTGGATCTTCTGTTTTCCACCTTGTGAAATGGATTTAATAATATTTATGCAGCTTTTCAAAATGCTTGGACAGGCTCATGCAGTTAATCACAGGGGTACATTTACTAAACTGCTAATTCAAGAAGCTCAGCCTGAGCATTCTGGTGTTACAGCAAAAGCAAGAGCTTTAAAGGTGCAGTTACCTACTCATAGGTAAGAAACCTACTTGTCTCTGTGCACAAGCATATGTGTTTCTCCCTATGTCTCCAAAGCTCACCTACACTACGATCCCAATACCCCATGAGGCCATGGCAGTTAGTGCTGCAGAGCTAAGGAAGCAATTATCATCATTCACGGTCACTTCATTTCCTCTTCCAGAGTGGTGCAAGAACGTTGAGTTTGTAAGAGAAGCAGAGCGTTGTGTGCATGAGTTAAGTGAGCAAAGGCATGTTCTGCATTGTGTGTGAACAAGGAATTAGAAGGAAATGGTCAGGAAACGCATCCCGGCCAAAAATGGATTTCAAAAATGGATTTCAGAGGGAGCTGCTCTTTCCGCACAAAGGCAGGTGCAGCTCTGGGCTATCTGGGGATAGTAAATCCTACCCTGCAGTGAAGGAGAGGTCTCCAGAGCAGCTACAGGTCTGGTGAGCTCCATGTCCTGCCTGTCCACTGTCCCATCCCACCTTCTGAGGGATCTGTAGCTGGTGCCTTGCAATATGCCACACGCTCACGGGCAGGGATGGCCCTCAGAGAGGGCTGCAGCGTCCCAGGATGCCCACTCCAGCTTCACAGGATGGTAACTGCATAAAAATGATCAATAGTGCAAAACAAGTCATGATCCACAGCTCTTATTTCTGCCCTAACCGGCTTGGAAAGGACAAGGACCAGAGGATCTCACTACAGAGATGTTTGGATATTTACTATCCAAACATCACCACAAACCCAAGGTTTTCTCACACCCATCACAGATAAGCTTTTGTTTAAATTTTGCAGCTATAGAACACAGACAGCATTTTGCATCCTGTTATTAGCGTACCCATTCTTCTAAGAAGAGGGCTATCCTTTCCTCAGGATAAAGGTGGGTTGCCAGAGTACAGGATTATATAGAGCTAGACAGTGACACCAACAAAAAGTATATTATGTGAGATTTAAAGTACTTGACTAGCCCTGGGCTCTTGTTCCCACTCCTCCACCCCGCCCCGGTATGTTCTTGCATGGTCAAAGAATAATGGCATAGAGAAGTCAACTCTTAACTCAACTTGGAACCACTCCCTTGAAGCAGCAATGTCCTATGAGTTCTGGTTTCAATCACAGCTTCTTATTGAAGGACAGGAGGATGGCAAAAAAGAGAATTGAATGTACTATACCTCTTTCCTGATTTTTTTCTTTTAAAATGCAATATAAGTGAAAGAATACACAGATTAAGTAAGGTCATAGAAGTTATTGATATAGTAAAGAGTAAGAATCCATTGCCATTCAACAAAACATTGTTTTGTTTTATATTTTCCCATTTTCTCTCATGTCCCTATTGAACTCACCCTAGAACTTTTCATAAAACTGGGTGCCTTTAACACAAATAAACATTATTAAGTTTTTTATTCAATTGTTCTATAGCTGACAAAAGTCCTTAAAAGTTAAGAGTTCATTTAATAGAACACTTGGGCAATTATATCCCCAAACATTTTATTCCTGAAATCTTGTAATGTTTCCTTCTCATGAATTTCACTTTACTACTTCATGGTCCTAGTAAGCTTGGAAACACTCCAAAATCAGCCTTTCTTGGGGCATTCTGGCACTTTTTGCACAGAACTGACCAAAGCCAGAATGCTCAGGAGAAAATAAGGGTTTTTTAAAAAAATGTTTCCCTGAAGTTTTATGAAACTCTAAAATAATAAAAAAAAATAAATAATAAGGTCTGGCTCCAGATGAGTATCTCAGCAAGCTTCCACGGTTACGGTGCCCTTCCCAAATTTTTACGATTGAAAACAAAATGAGGGAAAAAAACCTAATTTTCCTAGGCATCAGATCAGAGCTCAAAAATATCTACCAGACTTATTTTAAGAAAGGAACTTGGAAATGTTTAACTTAACCCACTAGAGAAATTGCCACACACAAAAGCGGTGATAACAGGGGGTATTTACTTAAAGATTTTGTAACCTGCTCTGTGCCTATGCATGTTCTCCTCCTCTCTTATCTACACGTAGACACACAAATCAAGATTCTAAATACTAACATGATGAAGATGCAGGTGAGGGGCCACATGTTCAAATGCACAGTGAAATTTAAGGGGGATTTTTGTTTTCTTTTAATATTTCTTCCTGCTTTTGTGCACGAGTCAAAGCCCATAGTTCTACACCTGAAGGCTGTGATACCAACATGGGTGATACACAGGCTGCACGTGAAAAACAAGCACTGGATGTTCATCCTTGGTGGCATGAAACCAGTCAATGGCTCGGCTGAGGGACAACGGTGCCTGCAGCTGGTGGCACACAGGGAACAGGTACAACTCTTGTGCAAAATGCAGGAGTCATTCTCCCATTACTTCTTTAAAGCGCTGCAAATTGAAAGCCAGCACCCCATTTGAATGGAGCTGAGGCAGCAGCAAAGCAATTGCTGAGGTCTTATCTCCCATTTACATTAATGCTTTTCTGCCTGTATTTGAATGGTATTAGCAAATACCTAAGTATCTCTGCCTTCATTTGCTAACCTAAGTAATTGCTAACAGCACATTAATGTAATGCAGGGATCTGGGGAATCTTTACTGATACTATCAGTGCTGTCAGAGCCTCAAATAAATGAGGTGAGGAAGAGCAGTAGCTTATGAAAAGTCAACCAAAGCCAGGAGCTCTAATAATACAAGGAAAGGCCACGACAACAAGAGCCACTCTATGGCTACTGCCCGACAGCGTTAATCTTGGGAATGATGCTGTTGGGAATAGGAAATATTTCACCCCATACTGGTGAACTGGGCTAAGCTGGAGCACATTACAGCTGTTTGCTATCTCCTCTGTGAAATATTTTGCTAAGTCTGTTCTCTAAAAATAGTTTTCATTGTTTCCCGAGGATTAAAACAGCAACAGTAACAGGGAAGTGTGGATTAGCAGCTCGAAAATAGTCAGCTAATACATGTATGGTATTCTGTTAAATTGGTTAGCTTCCAATTAAATGAATCTGGAAGTTTATTTGACTTGATTTAATTTTTAGAATTTTACCTTTTGCAGGTAATAATTTGAAAGGGCCTTTTCTATTTAATGTACCTGTGTACATTTGGGTTGGCACTCAGCAAAATGTACTCTTTAAACAGGATGGTTAAAAACTTCTCCCGTACAAATGCAATTTTAAAGCAGTCTTTACTTTGCCTCCAATTAAAATACTCAAACGGGCCAAAAGTCACACGGAAACCAGGAAAAGGTGGTAAATAAGTTTGGGCTGAATGACACCAATTAAAGCCTGGCTGTGTTCCAGCTTAGAAAGAAAAATAAATGCGAGTCGGTAAATTTTGAATTAGCTGAAGTTTACCCAGGGAGCACGGACCGGCTGGGACAACGGACTGACCTGTTGCCTCTGCTTGGAAATGTGGTTGTGGAGAGCAAACACAAGGCTTTACCAACCTGCCTGACCCCAGCCACCAAAATGTCATTGAGAAGGTTGGCTCCTCTCCTGTATCTTACATCTTTGGAGATTTAGAGCAACAACCTCCCTTCTATATGGCAGATACAGTTTTTCTTCTAGATACTTGATTCCTTTACGCCCCCTCACCAGGCTGCCCTGCTTAGTGGGTAAAGTCCTGATGGAGGACAATATACCTGCAGGAAGAGACATACCTTAGGGCAGGATGAAACTAGAAAGCACTCTCTGCATGGGAATCACAGCCAGTCCCCTCTCATGTGACTTGACGGGGCAGGTACATACCTGGGACAGACGAAACTCGAGAATTCTGCTGTTTGTCTTGCAGTCTCACTTTTTTTTTTTTTTTCTGGCTGATTTGGATCTGGAAATATTCCACCACATGGCCACGGGCTTATCTGATGGAAGACAACAATGCGTGGAGTGAGCAAACAGCCACCCGGGGCCTTGCCTTTGTTCCTTCTCCTCTCTGCTCAGTCCTGTCCTTCTCCCAGGGCACGGGGAGGGTGGCAGAAGAAACATGATCCACACAAAATGAGTTCCCAATCGCAAGGTGAGGGGAGTTGGTAGGCAGGGATGACTTCCAATGGAATTCTATTTTGGATCCAGAAACTCTCCTTTTAGAACTCCCCGCTCCATGACCAAATCACTGAAGCTCTGCTCATTTGTACCCAGTCAAGGACTATTTGCAATTATTACTTTTTCTTTTACTTTAGAAGTAGTTTGCTCAGAGCTGCTCAGATGCAGCACAGCATCATCTAGGCCACTTCACTGCAGAGGAGACTCAGAAGATCTGAATCAGTTCTTTATACCTATGAGACCTTGAGTCCTTAGTCTCAAACTCTTTAAAGTACTACATCTCTAAAGCAGGATTAAATACATGCTTTAATTCACCTTTTGTCTTTTTACAGCTTGTAGCCTCTTCCGAAAAGGGAATGGATCAGATCAAGACTCAGGACTGCCAACTCCAAGCATTCAGAACCATCAGCCAGGCCTAAAAACAAACCAACAAAGAAAACAGGAGATTAAAAATTAAAACAAAACAAACATTTGGAGTTCTTTTTATTTGCTTTCTCAGTTTTACATTGATCAGGTTCCTGTTTTCAAGCATTTCTCTAGATCCCCAAGACCTAGAAAACTGATTTGTTTTTAATTAAAATAATAATAACTGAAAGCCAAGATAGCAAACTATTCACATAGAGCAAGACTTTAGGAATGAACGTACTGAGACTCATCATAAAACCATGTGCGTGGGCAGGGACTCTGTACCTTGTGTCTACCAGGATGAAGCCCCAGCGAACAGAGCCATTTGTTATTTCCATCTTGCTATTGTTAAAAGTGGTCCTCCCTTCTCAGGGGAAAGACACACTTCAGGTATCACAGAGAATTTCCGGCACTGTTCTCACCACTGGTATTGTGTATACACTGAGAAGCAATGGTTTTTGGTCCCTAGCTTTCTGTTTGCTGTGGCTGTGGCTGGAGTCATCCCAGCCTAAATATCATTGCAAGACACATTTGATCGTTCAATACCAGGACTGGAAGCAACACCCTTCGCACACCCCACTAGAAATGCAAAGGGACCAAAAATCCCCTAGTTGTTATAACATTTCAAATCCATCATTAACATGTTTATACCCAAGAAAAGGCTCAGGTTCTGCTTGAGAGCAGCTGGAGTATGCAGAGCAGCTTAGATAAATAGAATGAGATGATTTTAATAAGTGCAGAGGCAGAACAGATACCCGTCTTTAAGGAAACAGTGTAGTTCAATCCACTGATCTATACCATTACATTGACTAGGGGTGGCCTGTTGTCAGGGATATCAAATAAGCAATTTCAAGGTCTAATTAATCAGAAGAAATGAAACATGTTCGAGAGTTGCAATCCCCTGTAAGCCAAAGTATCCACAGATGTTGAAACCAGACTGGATGGATGCATGCAGCAAACCCTCCAGTTTGTACGTCCCAGGATTCCCCACCACCAGTAAGATGGGGAAATACTAACCTTATTGTCAAAGTGTTTTAAGACCAACTAATGAAAAGCATCATATAAAAGCTAGATATTATTAGAGTGTTGAGGTCTGATTCTTATTAGAAAGAAGGAGATGGAAAAGAGTCTTAACTGATCATGACAAGAGAGTGCCAAAGAGTATCTGGGGCGAGAATATCTGCTTCAGAGACAGGCTTAGAAGAAGAATAGTAAAGAGATAGTAAAGAGACAATTATAGAAGACTATAGTTGAGAGGGGGGGAGAGAATTGCCTCCTCACCCTTGTGGGTAGAAATCATGTCTAAGCAGAGAGCCTTTCCGAAGGCTCCAGAGGTAAGTGGGGGAATAGCACAAAGCCACTGTTGTTCCCCTGGGTCAAGACTCACAAGTAGCTGGAAGCAAGAGGAGGAGGCAGTTAACACAGGAAAGAAAAGGCAACCATCACTTTGGGATACATTCATCACAGCAAACATTTCCACGAGGAAGTCAGCAGAAGATGGCACGCAATTTAGTTGATGACAGCTCCTTCTCAACAGCCTCCTTTCTCAGTGGTCCTAAGAGCATGTCCATATCACTAAGTTATTGCAAAGTAAGGTATGATGCAAACCTGTACTCTACCCCATCCTCGGCCACCTCTGCACACATCTTTTCATCTCAGTGCAGAAGAATGTGCTTCTTCAATGCAGGTCAAGGTGTATCTCACGGGGCAAGAAACGTGGCAGAGCACCTGCCATGCACCTATTTCCACACAACTCTTCTGTTTGGATTAAGTGGGTTGGGAAATGGCTTCACTTTCCCTGCATTCATGGGACACATCTACCTGCTCACCTGCTCGCTGTTATGTTGCTGAGATTGTGAAGACCAGGATAATTTCAGAGAGGTCATCACTGCGTTTGATTTTTGACTGCTTTATATCTTTTGCAGACATTTCTAAGTGCCATCAGGAGAATACAAAATCTGCACGCTGGAGGTCAGAGCAGCCTGAAGGTGTCTTGGGGGAGTTCTTTTCTGAGTGGATCAAAGCCTTAAAAAGCAAAAGGCAGCTACTGAAAATGAGCATCAAAACCCACCCATGTTTTGAGGCAGTAGCCTGGGCCAAGAAAACTCTTGGGCAGGGGAGCTGCAGTCGCTCTAAAAGCTATGGATCTTTAGAGTATGCAGTCTGTATCTCATAAGGATGTTAATTGGGGTGAAGAAGACACCATGGTGCCAGATGTGGCATCATCAGGTAGGCACAATCGTATCTGTAGGGCTTGTTTTGCTCAAGCAGAAGGCACCTTTACTCTGCTGGTCCAAAGCACAGCTCAGCTGGTGGGCAGCCCTGTCCACACTGGGACCTCTTTGTCTGTAACTTCATCAAGTTTCCTATGCCAGGAAAAATCTCCTGCTGCAGAGGTAGCTCAGGTTGGACAGTTGCTTCTTTGTTCGTGTTCTTGCCTCAAGCACAGAGGTAAGATGACTCAATAAATTGCTTTCTATGTGTGTGGGAAGCAATTGGAGTCCATCAGACTGGAGAGGCATCACAACAGGTCATCCAGGTAAAATAGTTCCGCTTCCCCTTCCTTGTTTGCCAGAAAAAAGCTGGGTGTCTTGCCAGCTCTGCCTAAATTCCCCGAGAGGAAAAGGACTTGAGCTGAAAGGCTTGATTGTGGCAGAGCCAGAAGGACAGCAGACAAGGCAAGCTGGTACAAGACCTTCCATGGACAGCACAGGGGTGAAGGAGGGAGAGGATGGGCCGAGATGAGGTTCAGTTTGTGGATGTCTAAGGTGTGGATCCATTCTTTGTCACCTTGCACAACTCTAACATGACCTTGTAGATTTACCCACAGCCTTGGGTGGTGCCTCCTCCCTCCTGAAACCCAGCTCTAAGAACTGAACCACTCTTTGCCCTTGAGCAGAGCCCCAGGTGGATGCCAGCCAGCAGAGAAGTGTGCTAGATCCCACGTACCAGCGTGCAAAATTCCCCCATCCCTTGGCAAAATTGAGCCAGATCTCACGTACGACAAGTATAAACAATACAATAAGCAACACCTTTTTTTTTTAAAAAAAGGGAACTAAGACCGCAATGTTTAATTCCCAATGATCTGCATTATTGCTCATGCTGTACAGATGGAGAACATTAAACACCTTGTACGTATGCACACAATTGCACAACACGTGGCACAGCCAGAAATGGGGTTGCATGTGGTTTTTTGAGAAGCATTGACCTTCAGAAAACCACCTTAAATCATGTTAAGAAGTTATGGGAAGTTACTGGCTCTTTGGAAATATATTGAAAGGTCCTGCACCTTCAACAGATACCTACAGCCTGCACTAGGTCACCACTGTATGTTCTACATCACATTGGTGCAGGAGAACTAAGCAAAACACAACTAACAAAGAGACACAGAAGGAAGATGAAGCAACCATTATTTTGGTCCTGTATTTTGAAGAAAAAGGAAGGAAAGAAGGAAGCAACCTACTTGTAACATACCATATATGTCTACAATCTTCTCCAAGGCAAAAAGGGTGACAGAGAAGTTAAAAGATTGTAAGTAGGTTTCATTAGTCATAATCAGATGACAGTCTGGGATCTGATTCGAGCCACACCAAAAATGACTTGGCTGGTGCTCACTAAACTAGTTTCAATCCCAGTTTATGTGAAAGCATTTTACTTTCTATTAATCCCTGTCAATACAAAGATAGGCAAGTGCTGCACATAACCTGAGGAGAAGATAACTAATAGCTGGAAGGGAGGTAACTTTTCCAAAACAGTCTGATTAGATCTAAAGCAGCAGTCTGATTAGATCCTTCAACAGATACCCAGAAAATAAAAAGGACAAAACACTTCACCGGTAGCTGAGGAAAAGAAGGATAAATCATTTTGGGAATGTGTGGGACAACAGAGGCAAGCACAAGAAAAAGCTTTATGTAAAGAGCAGGTTTTCAAGAGGAACTGCAGAGCTGATCCAAGGGCCCTGGAAGGCAATAGAAGGTCTTCTGTTGACTTGAATGGGTTTTGGAGCAGCTCTAGGAATGGGGGGGAAGGGCCTGGGGCTGGCACGGAGAGGCAGGTTGTGGGGAGACTGGAATGCAGCTGCAAATAGATGGAGGAAGCAAAGGGGAGCGCAGGGCTGGAACACAGATGCAAAAGCCACATGGTTTTGTTTGTACGTCGGAGAAAAATAAGCTGCAGGTTGGCTTGGGTTGAAGCTGGGGAAGAAGAAAATGGAGGGAGGCGGAAGACAGGCCACTGATTGAGCTGAACCAATAGAGCCGTGGCTGGTGTGGTGGCAACTGCCTGTAAAACACCATGTTCTTGCCCTGAGCATGTTCCCAAGAGGAACAGGATGTGGCCACTGCGCTAAGAGCCGCTGAGCTGTTTGCTGATGCTGTCCCATGGCTATACGGCAGGGAAGCAGGAAGGAAGAAATGGAGATCAACAGAATTATCACTCTAAATTGTTTATCTCTGTCTGTAGCAGTTATAGGGGTATCCTTACAGTTGTGGCTGAACATTTATCTATTGAAGCGCGGGGAAAGCAGATACTTATGTTTATATCACTCCTGCAAATCCCTGTTAGGTGAGTTAGTACCTTTGCAAACCTGGTTTGAAGTGAACTTTGGGACAAAAGCAGAGAAAGCAGAAGCAGAGAAGTGATTCAAACTCTGAATTTTTCCTGAGCCATGCCCCAGCACACATCACATCATTTTACCTTTAATATCACACGGACAGTATTTGTGCAGAACCTCAGTGGCTGGGGTAAATTCCTGCTTCTTTTAATTAAATGTTGAGAGGCACATATCACCCAATTTTACCCCCCCCCCACGAGTATAAAAGCCACTTGCTTAGACATTGCACAATTGTTAAGGGGTTTCAAAAAGTCTGAAGCCACTTTCCTGTCAGCTCTGACCTCTCTGACCACCTCCGGGGGAAGAAGCTACAATCAGACTATTACGGAATCACTGAAGCAAGGACAGAAACATCAAATGCTTCTCAACTCACACAAGGAAATGACATCCAATTCCCTTTCAAGTCTACCCAAGACCTTCACCACATCGCATTCCCTCCCCAATGCCAGCTCTTTGTTGGGATGTCGTGTCTATTCATAAAGTAATTTCCCTTTACATACCGTTCGAAAGCTCAGCTTATTAAGAACAGTAGCTAAGGAGAACGGTGGGGTCAGGACATGGCTTTCAAGTGCGTCACACAAAGAGAATGAGCTGAGATAAATGCTTGGACAGCAGCCACGCATTTTTAAAACCAGTTGTTCACAGTTATTTTTCTTAATTATTTTTGTAAGGCAAAGATGTAGTCCAAGAATGCAGTGCTTCTTTCCATTCCTATAACATTTAAGACACTAAATTGTCTACCTTGTAGACTAAGCTTTATCTTTACAGATCTAAAAAGACACTGACATAAATAAAATTACACAGCTCCTCTCTGATGCTCACTGTGACTGAAATGAACACCTCGGGAGGGGGGGGATGTTCGAACCCTTCATGACGAGGTGACATGAGTTCCTTGCCTGAAGTTCTCTTTCCTAACCTGGGATGGTGAAACGGTTTGGAGTGGTATGTGACTTCTCCGACAGACAATAACCTCGCTCTTTCTCCAAGCTATAATGCCCCAAAGAAGTCACTACCAAAAAGCATTCCTGTCCCAGGAGCATCAGGTTGCAGCTCTGGCCTGGGGGAAGGCTCAGCTCCCAAAGCACTCGGAGGAGACAGAATATCCATCTAGAAAGGTGTCCTTTGCCAGAGCACAGCATCAGCTAAAACCACTGTCCTTATAATAGCAGGTGGGACACTAATATTGACCCGAGTTATGATAACTGCAGCTCACCAGAACTCTTGGGTTCCAGCTGTACGGCAGAAAGGAGGTTTGAGGCTGGTTATCAGGACTCTGGCAGACAAATGTAATTTTCCTCTTCCAGCTCTCCTCCTGCCATTCAATCCTGCTCCAGGAGCTCTCAAGCACTTGCAGAGGCCATTCAAGCCCAATGTTATTCATGAAGAAGATGGTGTTTGCACTAGTACAGCTCAGAGCAGGCTTGGTGGCCAGACAATGCATCTGGTCTACACTTACTCTTGTCAAGGAGTATTTTACACGTCCATATCCCCCTTAAAAATGTCACGCAGGAGCCAAAGCAGAACATTCCCTTCAACAGATCCATAAAATGCAAAAGCTGAAGGAAGACCCAAGACGTAATAGCAAAAAAAACTGCACAAAGGGTCTGTATGTGCATCCAGCCCAGCACCCCCCAGAGCCAGAGCACCATTGCTGGGGTGCAGAAGGGACCACAGGAGGTTCTTCTGCACTCGGCCTCCATCACCTACCGCTGCAAAGCAACGCAGAGCGATGTGAAGCTCTCCTGCTTCTCATCAGCAGCATTTTAATCCATTTTAAAATCCCTTTGCATCACTGTAAATGGCTAAATAAAATAAAGGCACACAGATAATCAGGCTCTTGTCTTCAAGTATTACTATTAAATTGCCAGTTCTACACCTAAGTTGATTATTGCAAACAGCATCGCACATAAATTGTTATTAATTACCTGTCCTGAAAGAAAGCTCAGGGCCCATTTGTTGGTGTCTTCCAATCTGTTCCAGAATGTCTGCAGATTCAGCAAACTCTAAGGGGAATGTCTGCATTTAAAACTT
The DNA here is from genome assembly GCA_004320125.1 of Scolopax mira. NCBI lineage: Eukaryota > Metazoa > Chordata > Aves > Charadriiformes > Scolopacidae > Scolopax > Scolopax mira. Next base: position 50,272 of record BJBW01006592.1, read on the forward strand.
AAGATTTCAAATTTTAAAAAACTGAAACTTTTCAACACATACCTGCGACAAATAGTTATCCAATAAAACTTATATGACAATTGTGAACCTTTGTTAGCTATGGCAGTAAAAATTCTGCTGGAGATTGATATACATATTTTTATTTATATATAAATAAATATAATATATGAATATATATTACTGTGTGATGTGTATTGTTAATATAAATTTATATTCATACACTGCAGTACACAGCACAATTCCTTCTAGTTCTATGTACTCTGCAATACCTAACATATGAAAAATTAAACTTCTATAAAGCAGCTCTGTATTGATAGCTGCAGCCCTAAGAAGCACATAGTGCTATTTTATTACAACTGACCAAGCCAATGTGCTAAGTTTCTAGCATAAATTTTTAGAATATTAATTGACAGATATCACTTTCATTACTCACTTGTCTGCATCTCTTTTTATTTAGACGTTGTCACATGAACCTCAAGCAAACATTACTAATATAGATGGGAAGGGGCAGAAAAGCACCTGATGACTGTTTATACTGATATGATGTTTATACAGATATGATTCACAGATACAGGATTCCATGTGCCTTTATTGGTGCTCTAAGCCCTTCCCTTCTGTACAGATTAAATGGCAAGGCAGCAAGAACTCAAACACATCTTTAACACCAGCCCTGTGGACATGTTTTACCCTAAACCTCTCAAAAACTTTCCCCTTCCTTGAGCCATCAGTGGTACCCACTGTTTCTATTGTAGCTTTTCACCAGCTGGACTACAAAAAAGACAACTCTCTAATCTTCCTCTTTACGTATTTATTTATTTTTATTTTTCCTGATGAAGAGTTTTATGGAACTTATTTCAAAGAAGTAATCAATATATCACAATTCGTGTGACATTAGCTAACCAGCAGGAACTTCCGCTTGCTGTAACACTCTGTGACTTGAAAATTGTGCAACACCTTTAGTAAACACTTCCTCATATAGGAACAAGAATTAAAGCCGAACGCTTCGCTCCCTCTCATTCACTGCACCGGAGAGGACTGCTCAAAGCACACAGCCTGGGAACCCAGTTCTCCCAGTCCACAGAGACCACTCTGGACCGAGATGACCAACACACTTCTTGTTTCTGTTGTTTTACTACATTTTCTCCAACAAGGTATGGCTTTTTTTTTTTTCTTTTTGTTTTTAATCCTTTATGAGTGGTTGCTATGCATAACTTTGTGTAGCGTCTACAAATTGCTTTTATGAACCTTTAATTATTAACATGTAGATAATATGGAAGAACACTGAATCAAAGCCATTGGAAAAAAAAAAGGTATTACTGAAGGTCGAGATGTTTTGCTTTTTTATCTTTCTGTTCAAAGCAATTATCTAAAACTCTCTGGTTTGAAAACTATTTACTTGTGTGAAAACTGGCCAAAGACTGATGAAAGACCCAGAACTGGTTAGTTTTGTGAGCCAATTAAGAAAATACTTCCCCTGCACGTAAGCGGACAATTTATCCACTTGGGACAACTTATTAAACAGACAGTATTTTGGCTGGAAAAGAAAAAACCTTTATTTGAATTCAATTAATGCCCCAAATTAATTATCTCAATTAAAATAGTAAGCACCCTTAGTATCTGTGATACTTCAGATTATGAGCATTCGTATGACTTAATCTTAACAGACCACACTTTTTTTTCCCACGTGCATTGTTTCTTTCAATTCATGTCAACAGGGAACACATTTTTTCAGAGCTTGGCATGCACGAGCATGCACGGGTTTTAATCTACATAATTAGACGTGGAATTTGTAGTCAGCCAGGTGTCATTATGATTTCATTAGTTGAACAGAATATCTGACAATGTGCACAGAACTAAAGCTTAAGGTGTTACACATTTGGTTTCTTGACAAAATCAAACTTTCATTGACAATGAAATCCTCACTAATGATTTTTCTTCCTGGTTTATGCTCTTAGAAAAGCACACAATTATGTGTTCCTTAACAGCATTTTTTCTAGCTGTTGTACAAGGCCCAAGGAATTTCTTTCCTCCTTAAAGCTACTGACTCAAGACAATGCCTGAAGCAAGACAAAGACAATACACTGACTCGATTGAAAAAAAGCTACCTCTAAGAAATTATTCGTTCCAGAACAAAACTAACCTGTTTTCCTCGAAATGCTCTTTGTATGTCACTATGGGAATAGCACAAGTTTAGCTCTGAGTTTCCATTCAACTCTAGGTTAAATGTGAACCACTGGGTTACGGCCGGCCTTATAAAAAGAGTCTGCAACCCAGAGTGGGTGGATAAAATTGAAGCACAGAACTCTGTTCAGAGGACTAAAATATTACTGTGATCATGACATAAGAACATATCTTAAGCTCATGGAAAGACTAAGTCTGCAAAGCAGAAGATTTTTTTGAAAGTAAACATAATTACTTGCTTAAAATAACAAATCTAAAACATCATTGTAAAATCACAGTCACAAACTGGCACTTGGTGCTTGCTAAAGCCTGTGCATGGAGAGTTCCTGTACCAAGGGGTGGAATCACTTCTTCAGACCTATTCCCACTAGACCACCATGCCTTTGTCAAGATACAACTAAGTTTATCCTGCAATTATTGTTTGAAAGCGTTTAATCAGCTAAATCAGTTATGAAGAACTAACCTGTTTATTTCACTGGAACAGTTTGCACGAGGCTGTGCTCTGCTGGTCCAGATGCAGAATGTACAGCAGTCGGATGCCTTGCTCTTGTGAAAATCTGACCTTGAGGCAGACAATTAAAATGGGAGTTGCATTCTCCCTTTGTTGTTTGCAGTTTGGCTTTTTTATTATTTTATTTAAGCACAGGCTGTTATGCCTTCAAAAATTTGCCAGTTCAGGTAAAATGACCTTTTGTAGGAGATTAAAGAGCTTAAGGAGACACATAAAACCTGCTGCTGCCTTGCTGGACTCTCACACATCCCTTGTACGACCCCGTTTTCTCCAATGCTGTGCAGCAGCTGCCATTATGAACTTCTAATGATGCAAGGTGTGCAACCACCCTGCAAGTCATGCCACAAATTAACTTTTGTCAAGATTCACTCAGCAGAAGAAAACAAAAAAGAAACACTTTTCATCAGTATTTCCCCAACAAGTTCTTTACAGACACTGCAGGCCACAACACACCTTATGAGTAAGATCAGTAAAAAGGGTTATGTGAGTTAAGGAATCACCTGGATTCTTTACCACCTTCAAGATTTTCCTACTTTACTCTCTGTCTCCTATTATTTTCCACCTTCTCCAGTCCTTCTGCTGTCACAAGCGTGTAACAGTTCCCAATCTGTCTCAATAGCTAAAAATGTACTATTAGAGAGCTCTCACAAGTTTTTATGTGATAAGACAGCTGGAAAGCTTTCTAAAGCAGAAATCTCGGCTCGGTCCAGACTTGTAGCGAGATGTATGAGTTTATTTGCTTATCTACAGGCAGTCTGAACTTGTATGTCATCATGTGATAAGGTTTGGAGAGCACTTATTTCACAGAACCATGTAACGCAATCCATGTCATGTATTAAATGCGAAGGGTGAAAGTCACACCTCTAGTAGCTGGTCTTGCATGTTGGTACTCGAAACCGCTGATCAGTGCCAGGGAAAGAAACCCAAACTGCATAAAATATTTTGACACCTGAAAATAGCCAGGTACTTCAACTTATCTGAAATCCAGACTGTAACAAACGTATTGGGGGTGACTGCTCAACAGGACGGGTGAGCACACGCCAGAGCCAGTGCAGAGAATATATGAGAAATGAGTGGTGCAAGAGATGAATGACTATATGGCCCAAAAGAATTGGTCTTGACAGACATGAAATATGGTGTTTAATAAGTTAACACTGTGTTTTCATAAATATACATCTGTTTCTCCGTAGGGAGCACAAGCAAGAAATTACCTGGAGTTGAGCAATATGAAATAGTTTATCCACGGAAATTGCACACAGTGCACAAAAGAGCTGTAGAAAGAAACAAGGAGGTATTAAAAGAGATAACTCTCTTCTTCTGGGGGAGGTGGGGAAGATTTTCTGGAGTTAGAGTACCCTTGAGTCCTGGTTTGAGGACCCGTTTCAAGAGTAGGAGAATTTGGAGCCAGACACTTGTTCTTGCAAAAAGAAATATGAAAGAGAAAACCTGAAGGGGTCACCCCGTGTCTGCCAGAGACAGGCTCGACGGGTGCTCGCTGCGCGGGGAAGGAGCTGGGTGCCCTCAGTGGGTCTCCTGCACTTGTATCTCTGCAAAGATGTAGGTTCTAATACTCCTCAGATTTTGAATAACCTACGGACACTTGAATCTGAAGTAAATTACATCAAAGGTTTAAAACTAAGCACGCTCCTATGTATTTCAAAAGAGTTACGAAAGTGTTTGAATTTAAGCATCCGCTTCAGCACTTTCCAAAAATATACGGGGAAGGTGCTTATGACGGTAGAAATACATTTGCAAAGTTAAATTTCTTCCTCTAATTAAAATTATGAAGCAGAGTAACCTCCTGCTTATTCTATAACTGCCAGAAAACTTATTTTTGGTGGGAAGAGAAGGAAAAGAATGCAGTTGTCAACTCAATAACAGCCAGCTCATAGTGAGGCCAGAAATTGTAACAGTCCATATTCTAACACTTAAATCTGTTTACAGACAAAATACGATGACACAATGGAGTATGGAATCAAAGCCAATGGAGAGGAAGTCATACTGCACCTACAAAAAAATAAGTAGGTCCGGTTCAACTTTTTCTTTATTCCTCACTGTAAATGGCTCTGTAGGGCTTTCAGGACAAAAAGAAACAGGCTTAGACTCCTGTAAGACAGAGGTATTTTGGTAAATACAACCTTTACGCTCCAATGAGAGAAGAAAAGGGGAGAAAAAGCATCGTGTTGCTGTTTTGGCAATGTGAAATAGCTACACAGGCATGTGATGTTACCAAGATGGAAGGATTTGCCTTTACTGCTAACTCTGGTCTCCCATTTATTTCCTAAATGGCTGAATCCACGGAACGTTTAAAATTTTCCTGTTATTTCACAAGTTTCCTGTGTCCATGGATAGTCCATGGATTATATTCATTTATTCTATGCTGGTATAAATACAGAGAAGAATAAGAGAAATACCCGTGAAACGGGGTTCTCTTGGCCAAAAATGGAAAACAGTAATAAAAAATGTGATAATCCTCAATAATTTGGTATCCAATACTCCCTATTTTAACACTACTGCTGTTGGGCTTCTAATATATACTGTCATTAACAAAATGCTTTGTGGACATCGAAAGTGGGGAGAGTTTGCTTCCTTGGCTGAAGAGCTTAACAGCATTAAAACAGAGGGTACAGAGAAGCAGGCAGATTTGGTTAAGAAAAGTCCAAAATTGAGTAGAGAGCAACACAACTAGAGCCCAGCTGAGTTGTGATTTTCTGCTTGCTGGCTCCACCAGAACATTCAACATAGGATCAAACAAGTCTGCTTTAATTGGTACTTTTCTAATGGCTGTGTAAATACAATAGTTCTATCATTGGGTCATGTTAAATATAGACTATAATTAACTGTTTGCCTCTACTTTAATCTATTCTAAATATTTGGAGGGGACGTGTGGGAAATTTTATTGTACTAAATACGACTCCTTAAAAAGAAATGGGGTGGTGGCAGTTTGGGGTAGTTGCCCAGACAGATGTGAATGTAGACTTGCTTTGCTGCCAGCTGTAGTAAAATTACAGCCCTGGCTTAAATTTAAGCATGTGCTTAGTGCTCTGCTGCACAGGAGCCTGAATGCATGGAGCCCTGTGGGATCTGGCCTTCCAGAGGAAATCACAAATGTCTCTGGTAACAAGAAACCCAAGGGCACCTTTCCCACTGGTGGCAGAAATATAGTAATTAATTCCATAGCCATGATGCCCTCCTTTGAAGGTTCAAGTACACGGATGTGTACAAAAGTAGGGGTTTAGTTACATAGAAAAATCAAGTTCCAATAGAATGGTTACCAAGATGAGAATTGTGCTACAAAGTAATAAAAAAGCTACAAGCGAAAAAAATGGACAAATATATTAGTGTGGTCTCCAGACAGGATCTCTTTGTGTGTGCACACGTACACATACATGTATGCACACAGACACGTACATGTCTGCACAGGTACACGTGAAGCAGATGAGGCAGCTTTCCCATTGACCTGGATTTTTGCTATTTATAACCACTGGTGGGGAACTGGGAAGGGAACAGAATGGTACCATCTCACACACACTGTGGAGCCCTGAAAACGTCAACACAAATTGGAGGCCAAAAGAGGATCAATATGTAATATTTATCATATGTAATTATATGTTTGCTTTCAGATCTACTAGGAGCTTAGTTTATACCAATGAAATAAGTAGATTTAAATTGCTTTCTTAGTTTAAAAACGCTGATTTGTTTGAGTAAGGATTACAAACGGGCAGAATTCCCCACCCTGCAGCTGTGCTTCCCCGGGTTTTCAATACTAATAATAACCTGAGTAATCATTTGAAATCCCCACATACCTTGAGCGTTACACAATTGCCTAGATGTCATTTCTAGATGACTACAACTCATTTTGAAGAATAATTGCACTTGACTCTTTGCAGGCACCTATTAGCTAGAAACTACACTGAAACTGTTTATTCTGATGATGGTCGACGAATAACCACAAGTCCTCAGATCAAGGTAATAATAAAAGATTTCCTTCCTTCATACTTGCAGTCTTGAGGAGGTCTGTAAGGGATTCACGGGTCCATGAGATAATAGCACATATCAGATAGAAAGAAAAGATTTTAAATCCAAAGTTCTAAGCACTGTAATTTAGGATGTGCAAGGGCTGGGGAAGATGTGACTGTGACAGAGCTACACTGATTTCCACCTGCTGAGAATGAGTTTGTCTTGCAGAAAGATGCGCAGTTTTCACCTTAGTGGCAGCCGAACACATTAACGAGTTGAATTTCTCTCTTTTGCCAGGAAAGGGAGTGGAGTCAGGGCCATGCACTACATTACCTCCCGACTTTGCCCTCCTGACTTTGCTCATTCTGTGCAACTCGGTGACTGGCTCTTACACCCTAATCTCAGTGAGATCACAGATTCAGATAAGGACACATTTCCTCACTGGCTCACATTTCCACCCACGCTCCCAGCAAAGGCACTGCTGGTTACCCCAGGTGGTTTCTCTGAGCCATGACAAATCAGTTATTCAGATTCAGACACAAAGGAAGTCACTAAAGTTATTTTTTAATTAACTGTACACTCATCTTCAATAAAGCTCTCACCTGAAGCTTTGTGTCTAATGTCACACTATATGTTTTAACATATATAATCAGGAATATAAAGCCTAATATCCTTTGTCATGGAGCAATTAGCAGGAAAAGGAACATCTTAGTGAAATAGACATGCACAAAGAATTCTATTTGGGGTTTTTTTTTGTATGGATAAAAGATGTAATTTCCTTGGGCTCCAATTACTTTCACTCAGTGAATGGATCCTGTGAAAAGCAAATGTCACCTACACCTGGTTCAAGATAACCTCACATCTGGGAGGTGCTCGCTGAATCAGGAATCCCTACACTGTGGATACTTATCTCGATCTCAGGAGCTGTTTCTCTTGTATCCTCAAGAGATGGAAAATAATTCTCCAGTTCTTTCTCTAGTAATTTTCACTTTGTTGATGTCTTAGTCACTGTAAGAAAGGCGGCCCTTGTGAAGGAAGGAGACAAATAAATGCTAAAGCAAAACCAAACATCCCTGAGAAAACAAAAGGTTGAATACTTTTATAGGCCTCTCTTAAGACACCTATTAAGGAAAATGCTATGGGTAAAATATTCCATAATACCTCAGTGACTTTGAAAACTCTTTGAACACCAAAGTGTTCACTAGGCCTGAGGTCCTTAAGTCAATTAAGTAATGAAAATTCTTCCCCCAACCATATGTTTTAATATAATACATGTGTTTTTATCTAATTGAATTTAATGAATTATTGGTTTAATATTAAAGGGTGTTTCCTTGAAATTTGACCACAATAGAATCATTTGGCATGGACCTTGATTCATCAGAGCACATCATTATATGCATTGATTTTATGCATATTCTTATTTTCATGTACTGTCATGTATTGAGCAAAGCCCACCGTGACCAGATTCGTCACAATCTGGGTCACTCTGTTGAAGGATAACAAAAGCGTAGCAAACATGGAAACCATCAGCAGATCTTTTCATTTTAAGAACTTCCTCTAAGGGGAGATTTCCTTCGACACTGCAGTTTGCTGTAGCTTGTAGCCAGCATAGTCAGTCTTCTGAAATCACTGTACTAAGGCCAATTCATTATAGTCAATGAGGCATGACCCAATCTGACAATGTATTTTTAATTTCTAACCAGGATCACTGTTATTATGAAGGTTACATTCAGAATGATGCTGATTCCGTAGCCAGCATCAGTGCTTGCAAAGGTCTAAGGTAAGGCAGAGCTTTGCTTCCCTTCCCAAAGGGTACCAATGGCAGAATATGTGTGTTCTACAAGGATAAATTTTCCAATATAAAATAATCAGGACATAAATAAGTGGTGTTATCTTTTATTCATGCTTACAAGGAAAGTAGTTTACCAAAAAAAAAGGGAATGGAGAGAGAAAAACAAGCTACTTTTCTTCTTCAGTTTCAGAAGCTTATAAATTAGAAGCTAAAGAAACCTCTACATTAATAAATTGGTATGACCAATTCCATATTAGATCTGGTCATAAATCACAGCATTTGGTGGTGCTTAAAGTAAACCTTTAGGGTTGATGTTTCTCAGCTGTAGGAAGCTCCACTGACACTTAAGAGAAGCCTACATCATTTTCAGAACTACAGCAGCTACAGGGTCAGGAAGTTCAAGCTTTTGTATGAAAAGCTCAGTTAAAAGACTCTGTTCATTTCTAATCACTGAAGACCCAGTGGTAGAACATAAAAAAGCAAGAGAAGAGCTGGGGAGTCTGAGAAGCTGCAGCAGAGGAGTTCCCAATGGCTCATGGGGTTTTGCAAACCCCAGACTTTCTTTGTCAACACTTCTTGCGTATTGTCAAGTTTACATGTAAACACAAAACACTTATTTTGAAATTTACTGCTCAAAATGATTCAGAACTCTTAATTCCTTTCAATATTTCAGCCTTTCATCTCAATTAAAAATTAAGACATATCTTGGAATACCCCACTGAACTGAAATTCACTTTTCAATCACCTTTTAGCAGAAAACCCTTAAAGTTTAAATCTAATTAATTCCTAAACCAGTTTCTTTTTGACCAGTGGTCTCCTACTCAGACATTTCACTGACCATACAAATCTTCCAAGTGATTTCTGCTTTTAAATTGTTGTACAATTTGCCTGCTGCCAAACTCTTCCATCATGTCAGTGCATGCAATGATACAAATACTTGGGCTAAACACTGTTAGGGATAGTGTTGGTATCATGACTCAGTCCTGCAGAGACTAAAGATCAGTCTGACTCATTTTCTTAGTGGATATTTTGAGACCCGTGGCCAGAAGTACCTCATTGAACCCCTGGGAACTTCAGACAGAGAGGAACACGCAGTCTATAAGTATGAGAACCTCGAACAAGAGCCCATAAAAACCTGTGGTCTCATCAATAATACCTGGGAAGAAGATTCAGTTGACCCCATCGGTGACATCTTCAAATCCAGCAACAGTCCAGAAGTAAGTACCTACTTAAGCAACAGTCCAGTAAGTACATGTCAGAAAAGAAATTGTGGCCATAGGATAACTCTGAGTCGCACAAGTCCCACTTTGTGGGGTGGCCTCCCCAGAAAAGAAGTGATTGCAGAGTGAAGTGTAATCAGATCTTAAAAACTAATGCAAAACCTCACAGATCTGAGATTTCAGAGTCACCACCTGAGTTAAGCCTTCCTGCATGTACTCATAGGTGCCCATGGGCACCATTAAACCTCTAAATACTTCTTAATGTCGAATTAATTTCAATACCTTGCCTACCTTTCATCATTCAAACCAGGCAGTCCCATTTTAAAAGACCTGGCTAAAGAAACACCCCCGTTACTAATACATGGGTTTGAAATTGACAAGGTTGGGACTAAAGCAGGCTTTAGAAATCATTCAAATGGCTTTTTTCTTTAGATGAAAGCATACCTGAAAGCAAAAAAGTACCTGGAAGTTTACATTGTTGCAGACAATACTTTGGTGAGTATTGAAATGATTTTTTCTTATTTGACCATCTTGAGGTGAGCTTTCCAAAGCAGGAACTACCCATATCCCTAGACAATTACAGCGCTACACTCTCTTTTACCACTGACTTTGGCCAGGAATAGCATTTCCTAATGTCATTTGATTCTAAAAATCCCACCTGGAGATGCCAAGAATTCAGAAAATGCCAGGTAGTGCCCACATAGATACATGTTTTAAAAGGGCCTGATCTTGAAATACATTGTCTGATAAAACAGTACACTGAAAAGATAAGTAGCCCAGGAGTGGTGCAGTTTGCAGTGCAATCTTCTGTGAGATGTTTCTTTTCAGACAAATCACTTTTTTCGTTTCCTTTTCCTAACGCACCATATTTACTTTTTTAGTATAAGAAGTATGATGAAGATGTTAAAACCGTAAGAGAAAGGATATTTGGAATAGTCAATTACATCAATACGGTAAGAGGAAATACAGCAAAGTGAAATTTAATTAGAAGTTATCTCTCACTTATATAATGAATTTACATTATTGCATGTAGGAAAAAATGAAATCTGAATTTATGAAATAAATTTAACACATCTTGTTCCTTGTCCTCTAATACGAAATTTCTATAAATTCAATTATTGTTAAGGAAAGAGTTATACCATATTTTCTTAACAGCTTTGAAAATGAATGATCCTTCAAAAATAATTAACTGATTTTGATAGTTGATTTCTTTTACAAGTCAAATTTCTTCCAAGCTAGTGATGGAATTTTCAAGAATTTTAAGATTTTTTGAGTATTTTAAAGACATTTTTATATTTGGTGGGGAAAAATAAGATTTCATGTTATGTTTTTAATTTTTTTTCTGCAACTTCAAAGTGCTATGATATATTGCAAGTGGCAAAGGTGAACCAATTACCAGGATAAGTGTTTTTTGCAGATACTCCTCTCTTACAGCACCACTGTTTCTCTGCTGCAGGTTTATAAGGCCATAAATATCTACGTGGCTTTAATTGGCCTAGAAATTTGGACTGATGGTGACAAATGCCTGCTGAGCCGCGCTGCAGGATTCACTCTGGACAGTTTCTCAAAGTGGCGTCTATCGGATTTATTAAATAGGAAAAAAAACGACAACGCTCAGCTCCTCACGTGTGTATCGTTCTCTTTCCTATTTGCCTTTCCGAGTACGTTAAAGGAATTTCTTCTTTAAAAATTGATCACCAACTTTAAAAATTGATCATCAGTGACTGACTGTGCTGAGCAGGGCTTGACGCTTTCCAATACAAGACTGTACTAATTATAGGACAGAGAGAAACGTAGGGTCTCGTTCTCTGCTGGTATCTAATCTTTCTACCTGAATCCCTGCGAAACCAGGCCACGGAAATTTTTGCTATATCTCAGTCTCTCCTTTCTCTTTTCCTCTCTCCTTTTCCTTCCCCTCCACTGTCCCTGAAGAGTTGAGTGTCCCAAAGACTGCAGCACAGTGTAACAGCCTATAACAGCCTAAGGAGCCATAACATGAAGGTTAAATGTGGAAAACACACGTTGCCAAACCAAACCAGTGCTCGCTCATTCACTTCACTCTTCTGGCTCACGTTCAACGGCCCTGACTCAGCCAAGCACTTCGCTACCTTTAGAGCACCTCATCAAGCCCTGTACAGTCAAGCAGACACTCCGAGTCTGGTGAACTGCGACATAATTAAAGTAAAACTTTAAAGTGAAAAGTGCATTCAATTGTTTTCTGATTTGCAGCCATCTTAAGTTTGCCCTCAAATATTGTATTAGATCAGGGAGCTGGAAATGAGAATATGATTAAAGCCCAGTTAATAAACCAGACTTGATTCCTGATCTGGTTCCTGGTCACTGCATCACATTTCACTCTGCCTTTCTTCTTCCTTACAGAGGCTATGACTTTGAGGGGACAACGATTGGATTAGCCTTTATGAAATCCATATGCAGTGATATATATTCTGCAGGTATTATTCAGGTCTGATTTGCTTTTGTTTATTTTATTTCTTAAAGGCTTTTCTATGTTTTACATTCAACCAGCAAAGAACGTTTGCAAAAAAAAATATTTGGCGTACAACACTTTTGGTTCTGTCTGGTTCATAGCATTATTTTATTAGACTGCAGAAATTCACAGTCAGACATTTCAATTTACATCAAGTGCAGAGGGTAAAAAAAGCACACACAAAGATATGTGTTATCTAAATGCCAACATCGAACCGACAAGTGTATTTGCAGTACCAGGCTCCAACAGAGTCAAAGGAGAGAAATAAGCCATTTTGTGCCTCTACCCTAAGGGAATTGGTTCTGCCTGTCGTAGTCATCAGTTTGGCCACTTAATTACAGCTGCCTAAACTACTGCACTTAAACTTCAGCCTAAAGAGGAAGACAGATCCAAAACTTTACCAACAACACCTGGAGCTCCACTGTTGTCCCTGGCTTCAGAGGCCAGGCTTGTTGGTAAGAGGAACAACCCCCAAATAATTCCAGCTTTCCCTCACCATAAGGAAATTGTAAATGATTGGAAAACCCAAATGCTTTTCAGGATGAGGGGATGCAGTTTGTGGCAGCACTATTCACAACACCATGCTGGAAGAGCATGAGCAGTCTTGTGCTGTCTGATTTTCCAGTACCATCAGATGTTTATACATCTGGATTTCACCAAAAGAAGCAGGAATTTTTCCTTTCCTCCCTCCCACCAAGCAGCACAAAATGCCAAGCTAAGAGCAGATATAGAGCACAGCACCTGCCTTTCCTTTCTGTGCACACACAACACTGTACACACCAGCTACCTTGATGTAACGAGTAATAATTATATGGCACCCAGCTAATTACCCTAAGCACAGAGACCAGAGAGGATTAACAGTTTCAGATGTTCAGTTCCCCTTAACACTCAGTTGTTACTTGGCAGTTTGACTTCCTAATGTTTATCTAAAAACCTAATTATATTAATTTATTCAAGTTCATTAGTGGCACCATCTCATTGCTATTGTAGTATAATACACCATAAACTGTGGAATAGATGCATGCATGAATTGAACAGCAGATCGGTCCTTATGTAGCAGTGAGGATAATTTCACTTGAATTAAAATTGTCCTATTGTCCTCCAGGTTGGAGGGGGCTTTGACCAACCTGGTCTGGTGGGAGGAGTCCCTGCCCAGGCAGACGGGTTGGAACTCAACAATCTTTAAGGTCCCTTCCAACTCTAACCATTCTATGATTCTGAGGTTTCATAGAAATAATTGCCTGTTCTTGTCTCTACAGGACCATAACAGAAATGAAATTGCAGTTGGAGCTACCATGGCTCATGAGATGGGACACAACCTTGGCATGAGTCATGACACTGAAGACTGTGCATGTGGTGATAAAGTTTGTATCATGACAGATACTGTCAGGTAAGAATTTGGGTGAAAAAAGCAAGGGCATTAATGCATAAGGTGGTTCAAGATGAGCTTTGGATAAACTGCTGGTTTAGGAGTTTAGTTCAATTTTCATCTTTAGTTGAACCCCCTGATCCTCTGCTGGACACCCCAGTGGAAAATTCTTAATGCCTGAGGCATCCAGGCACAAATTGTGTAGAGCAGGCTTAAATGTGTTTAGATTTAGTACATTAATTTGTTCTGATATTTTCATTTCTGCTTTTTTTTTCCCCCACAATAACCGTTGTATAGAATATATATGGGGAAATGGATTGCACCCAATAGGTTGGAGGATGGTCACATTTCATTTGTCTTCTCTAAAGGGCATTGCTTTTCCCTGCCTGTACCAATCCTAACGTAAATTCTCCTGCTTTCTCAATATAGTTCCATCATCCCCAAGAAATTCAGCTTTTGCAGCCTCCAAAGTTTTGAGAAATACATGCTGAGTGACATGCCAAAATGCCTAATGAACATCCCAGAAATAAGCAGCATCGTAGCACCTCCGACCTGTGGAAATGGCTTTGTGGAAAAAGGAGAGGAATGCGACTGTGGTACTCCTGAGGTATCTACATAACTGGGAAAAAATAATACTTGGAAGAGGCAAAGAGTTTTATTCAGGCTGTTCACTACCAGTTTGATGATCAGAGGGCTGGAGCCCCTCTCCTATGAAAACAGGCTGAGAGAGTTGGGGGGTTCAGCCTGGAGAAGAGAAGGCTCCAAGGAGAACTTTTGAGACTAAAAGAGGGGAGATGGAGCTGAGATGGGGGGAAGAAACTCTTGGGTGTGAGGGTGGTGAGAGCCTGGAATAGGTTGCCCAGAGAAGCTGTGGCTGCCCCATCCCTAGAGGGGTTCAAGGGCAGGTTGAAGGGGGCTTGGAGCAACCTGGGCTGGTGGGAGGTGTCCCAGGGGGTTTGTAACTTGATGATCTTTAAGGTCCCTTCCAACCCAATCCATTCTGTGATTCTCTGATTTTGTAAATTTTCAAGGTAGCAAGTTCAAAGCTAGCTGAAATATTTCTATAGAAACTGTCGTCCTCAAATTGCTGATCTGCAATGTAGCCCCCCCTATAAAGCACAGAGCCAAACAGTGAGAAAGACATCTGCATGGTTTGTCCTGCTGAGCTGACGGAGGAACTGAGAATGAGGAAAAGCCCCACATGAAACCATCACAGCACAAATAAGCAAGTTGCCTGAACGACTTCCACCAGCACTTCCGTAATCAAACACGCTTCACATCCTTTATGCCCTCGCTCCCAATGCCTGGTGTGGCTTCCAGGCAAAAGGGGTTTCAGAAGTGCAGGTCCGAGATTTCCCTCTTTCCCTCCCTCAATAACCAAGCACAGGGTGGTTTGTTGAGAAACCAGAGCTGAGGGATGCCCCCAAAGCACCATAGCAGGGCTCTGACTGCCCGTTCTCTCCCAGGAGTGCACAAACGAATGCTGTGACCCCGAGACGTGCAAACTGACAGCAGGTTCCATATGTGCACACGGAGAGTGCTGTGAGAACTGCCAGGTAAGACTCCCTTCAATCTCTATATTTTCTGGGGTATATTTTTTGTTTGCCCAGGAGAAAGCAGAAATACACCTTTCAAAAGAACCAATCCTCTTTACTGTGATTACTGACATAGCACCCTAATGACCAGCACACTTTGTCCATCCCAAACTATACCACTACCATCAATCTTTCAACACAGAAACAAGCATTTTGGTTGCCTATTTCTCTCCTGGAAAGAAAAGCTGAGGCACCACCAAGGAAAAAACTTGTCAATTGACAAATCAACCTTAAATGAGTTACGGATCTGGCAACTGGTACTGTGAGGATGGGATTTGTCTCCCCTAATTTAAGCTCTCTCATTCTCATTCTGTGATTTTTAAAAGGCATGGAAGAGCACCGCGTTAAGTGTGGTATTTCTCTCTCTTCCTTCAGTATAAAAAGTCAGGAGCTGTTTGCCGAGCAGTTCAGCACGAGTGTGACCTGGCTGAGATGTGCACTGGCTACTCTGCAAATTGCCCAGAGGACCGATTCCGTGTGAACGGACATCCCTGCAACCACGGCGAAGGCTATTGCTACATGGGCAACTGTCCCACCCGAGAAAACCAGTGCAAAGCTGCTTTTGGCCCACGTGAGTCCCGGGTGGCATCAAAGAATAAGGTTGCTTAGGTCAAAGGAGAGAGACAGAGGCAGGCTTTGTCTGTTCGCAAATCATCAAAGGCCTTTTGTAAATCAGGAACAGCATATCTATATAAGTGAACTCTAGTTTGTAACACGCACTTTATTAGTATTATTATTTTCATATTTGCACCATGATTATAATCACGTGAGCTGAAGCCCAGACGATACAGTGCAATATATTTCCAGAGAAACAAGAAGTGGTGAGCGTATTCCTCTTTTGCACACTGCTTTTGAGATAACTTTGGAATGGAGCTGGGCGAGTATTCTTTGCTTGATAGGAAGAGGAAACGTCTGTAGTTCAAGTTTATGCCCAAATTTAGCATGTCTTTATGCTTCTGAAGGTGGCTTACCCTCTTCCCAGTCCTAAACCATCTCCAGTTCTGACTATGTCCCTTCTGTGCAAGGTCTGTATGTTTGTACTGGACAGAGAGAGCACACGGGACAGGTTCTGCTGTGAGTCCACAGCAACATTGCAGAATTAATGCTTGAAGTGCCAGAGAGAGCCATTTAGGCCCATGGGCAGCTTCACTGGGAAAGACTGTTTCTTAAACAGGGAAAGGAAGTGGAATATTATTATTTTTCACAAGCAGAGAACTTAAAGTAACGCCACTGCATTTTCCTCTTTACAGAGGCTACTGAAGGGGCACTGTCCTGTTACCGGATGAACGAGAAAGGGGTATATTATGGATACTGCAGAAAAGAAAAAGGTAGTCACGTCCCATGTGAAAAAAAGTAAGCACTGTGTTACAGAATTTGCTGAGATTTGGGAAGAGACACCACTCCTAGTCTAATTAAGAGACAGAAGCAGAGTGTACTATTTCAGATGGCACATATGTCCACGAGTCCCTTCTTGTTCAGTTTGAATATTGTGGTAAAGACAATGCTAAGAAAACCAGCTTCCAAATCTTGAGATCAGTCTGAGAAAGAGCAAGTGTGCATAGATACGTGCAAGCCAGCTCATGAGGATGATGTGTGTGTGCTTGTGTGTGCTTGTGTGTGCAGGTAAGTACGGGGAAAGGATTTGGAGACAGAGAATGTGAACAGTTCAGTTAAATACTCATTTCTGCAAATTACTGTGAGTTCCCTAATAAGCTCAAGAGGAATTAAGAACCTGCCACCTTCTAGTCACAAAGATATCTGAAAACACCACAAACCGAACTTCCTTTCTACAGCTATGTTTTTTTCTTTACTTTTGTTTTTTGAGTTACAGTATAAACACAACAAATTCAAGCTGGAAGAGAGACCAGCTCAGAGAGTTTTGTTGTGCCATGTTGTTCTAGCAGCTCTTGTTTTCCTTACAGAGATAAAATGTGTGGAAAGTTGTTCTGTACTGGGGGAAATGAGATGCCTCGGGAAGGGAGCCTGGTGACTTTCGAGTCCTGCAAAGCCAGTTTTCCTAGGAATGGAGGAGCAGACACAGGGATGATACTCGATGGAACAAAGTGCGGGACTGGGAAGGTTAGCAGAGAAGGGCTTTTCTCTTTATTTTCCCCCCTCTTTCAGTCTTGCTTATATCGTTACCTCTTCTATCAGACAAGAGAGATGTTAAAAAGGGCAAACTGAAGTGGACACCAAACTGCTGCTGCTGTGATTTGTGGTAACTTCTGCCTTACACCTATCACAAAGCAGCAGCACAGCAAACAGGAGCTGTTCTCACTCTGGTTGCCTTTGCTTGGTATCTTGTTATTTTTTACTAACCCAAACATAAGTGACAACAGAGACATACCTTTGTATAAACGATTAAAAGATCATATATATCTTACTACTTTTGATTATTTCCATAACAGATGTGCTAGGCATCACTGAGTGCTATTTCCAATTTCTTTATGATATATTTCTCCTTGGGAGAAGGGGGGGAGGATGAAGGATTGAAGAGGAGTGGGAAAGCAGTGGTGTCTGCACATCTTTGTCACTCCCCTTTGCTATAAAACACCCAAAGGTCGAATGAAAAAATATGTCCACATATCAAACTCCTAATGTAGGTTTAAGTGATCTGCAGACCTGTTTCTGTGACTCCTTTTACTCCTCATCACTTTACACAATAATGTGCAAGCTCTGCATGTTCTGAAAGCTATGGATCACCTGGGTAATGTTTGTCATCTGCGTTTCAGGTGTGCAGCAAGGGAGAATGTGTCTATGCTGAAGATGTCTTTAGATCAACCAACTGCTCTGCCAAGTGCCCTGGACATGCTGTAAGATATGAGAATTTCATGCTATTAACAAAAGACAGACAGAAAATTATGCATATCAGCTAAAGACCTTATTGATGACAGTATTTAAGTCATTTGGACTTAAGTTGTTGAGTCAGAAGCTTCCTATATTTTTATGAAAGCAAATCTAAACTGACCAGTATCAGTATTTTTGCTAAGAGGGACAGATGGAGACAGATTCCATGTCTGGCCCTGCCTCTGAGCCAGGGTATCACAGCTATCCCCTTTCAGGTCATCTTTGGTTTGAGGAAGATAATTGCTCTCATCTTATTTGAATGTTCAGAGATGCACAGATGTAAGGACCAGCTCTGCTGCTTTGTGCTTTCTGCTGGAGCATTCACTGCAGAAACACCTGCCAGAGGCACATTACAGCAGACACTCAGGCAGTCCTTTGCTGTGCAAAGCTGCTACTCTTGATGCTAAATTTTAGTCCAAGTAAAATGCGAGAGGGTTTCCAGAACCACCTTCAATAACCTCATCAGGACCCTGATCAAGAGCCACTGACACCTTATAGATCACAGCCTCTTATTTCCAACCTGATAATATTCCTGGCTTTGTGCTTCCCCAGGTGTGTGACCACGAGTTGCAATGCCAGTGTGAAGAAGGATGGACACCACCAACCTGTGGCAGCTCCTCAGCAGTTACCAGTAAGTGCTGCAGGGCCACACACTGGGAACTGTCATCCATTGGCTGAGACGAGCTGCTTTAGCTCCAGTGAAACAGCCCTGACTCGCTAATTTCATACATCCAGGAGATTATTTAGAGTCCCAGGCTGTTCCTTTCTCCATCCTGAGATAACAAGCACACTGTATCAGCTCACTTAAATTTGAGTGGAGGCAAGCTCCCAGAGGTTTTGCTGTGCAGGAGGTAGGGAAGTTCATTTCTTTATCATCTGCATGGAACTGATCTTTCCTCTGAGGGAAAATACTTTGTGTACACATTTCTATGTGTTTTGGAAAAAAAGAATTAAGCCTTTGTTATTCGATACTTTTGTCCTCTTTCCACATTCACTAAAGTCAGTTCTCAACATCGTGGCTTGGTTGAGGCTTTAGAATATCTTTGTTGAAGGAAAACTGTGAAGCCTGACTTGTATACACTGCCAAAGGCCTGCTCCCAGTTTTCTTTATCTCCTTTTGAAACAGAAAAAAGAAAATACAATTAAATGAACTTTGAGGACAGACAGAAAGGGCTAGGTTTGTTTAACCCAAGGAGAGCTCAGGCAATAACCACAGTCTTTAAATATGGCAGAAATGGCAGGAACATGTTCCTTTCCATCAGCATTTGTGTCAGGAGAAGCAGCCACAAGCTTGAGCAATAGTGGGTCTACACCTTGTGAAAAAATTACTTTGCCAATGGTGGTGATGGGAAACTGCTCGGTAATAGTAGATCCTTTAAGAAATAGCAATTTGTGTTCTCTCTCCCTGTCAGGCTTTGCCATTGTTGCTGGTGTCCTGATTGTCCTTGCTGTTACAGCAACTACAGCAGTGTTACTCATCCGCTTCCGAGTATTCAAGAAGAGGTAAAATTCTTACCCCAAATAAGAGAAAAAAACCCTAAAGCCATGAAATTCTGTATAGGTTTTAAGCTGGGGTTTTCAAAGGTGTGGAGGGAACTAGACACTGGAAAGCCAAGCAAGTTGGTCTATGACCTTTATTGAGCTATTTCAGAAATCCCATAGTTGGGAGAGAACTGAAGACTTGAAGTTGTAGCTCTCAAGATTAATCCTAAATAAATAAAATAAGAGGGAAACATAAAGCAATAAAGAAAGAAAGAAAGGACATGGCTCTATAACACACCAATAGGAGTATGGCAGGCATTCAACTTCAGCAAGTATTTTTACTTCAGTGCGGGTAAGATTTACAGTCATATGTAATATTTGCATAGCCACCAGACCAGAAGGGGACCTGGAACCACAAACCAAGTCTTTGTGGGTCAAGAACAAAGATGCAGAGAACATCCTGTCCTGGCCGTATCTGCCCAGAAGGTAAGAGTGGGGAGGCACCAGGTCAGCCATAGCCTGCCTGGGGTCGTAACCGAGGGGTTGAAACATCAAAACTCATCAGCTAAACGTGCTACACTTCCCCAAGGGTTTCAATCCCCTTGTCTGGGGCCAAGAGGACAGTGCTGTGATTCCCAGCATGGGGAGGGAGCGGGGCAAGCACATGGCACTAACACCCTGACGAAAAATATTGCACAAGATAAGGGCTCCATCAATTTAACTGTTCCCTCTTTTCAGACAAATGATAAGAAACTCCTCCTTCCCGTACCCCCACCGCAGGAGAACAAACCACAGCATCAGAGTGTAAGTACTTATGGAGAATCCTTTGTTCCCATGTTGGCTTTGGGGAGGACAGCACAAACCAGATCACCCCATGGCGGAGACCCTCAATGACAATCTGATCCCAAAAGCTGGGGAAATTACTGCACATTCTCTCAGGGCCAGACAGCATAAAGCACCCCTATTTCTGAAACAAATGCATCCTTCTACCCCTATTAATGTACTTTTTTCTATAGAACATAAGCTTGCACATTCCCATGGGAACACGTGGCTGTACAAGTACGCAATCTGTATATAGGGTCAATATGTTTTATATTCTCTTCTTTTACAGCCTGCTATAAGGCCAAAAGGTCCCCCACCTCCTGTTCCCTCTACCAAACCAGCGTCTTCTCACACAGAAGTGATTTTTGTAAGTATAATCCTGCAACTTTACACGTCTTTCATCTGCATTGCAAATTACTATCAGAAAATATTTGCCACCTCAACATTTGAACCCCCTGCCCAAGGGTGTAGAATTTTCACACTAGGAACATAATTGCATGGTACTGCTTGCAGAAAGAATGATGGATCAGGAATAAATAAAATCATTTAAAAAGCTCCATATCGCAGCTTGATTACAAAAACACAGTTAAATCCCACTGTCATTAGAGATGCTTTCCTCAAAACACTTCTTGAGTATGTGAGTTCCTTTAGCTTCCAATCATTTGATCATGGATACTCAATACAGATGAACTTAAACATTGAGAATATCTCAGTGCCCTTCTGAAATAGGAGGTCTATACCTCTTGTGCATTTGTATTATTGTACCATCTTGTATGTGGACAGATAAATCTGATTTACCCCAGCTTTTCCACCAGGAAAACGCTGTAGTAAATACACAAGACAACAGTAGCAGCAGCTGAGGTCTGGGGGAGTTCTGCAGCTGCTCAGACAAGGAAGCTTAATGACAGTGAAACTATATTTTTGTTTTAGGCACCTGAGAGAAAACCTGCTCTTCTCCCAGTTCCCAAAGGCAAACCTCCACCTCCACCAAAGGTAAACCCGAGTTCAAACTTGAGGAGCAATTCTTTTGGGATGTACTCATTGAGCACCAGGCTCACTGTGATTCATTTAACTCTCTCTTTTTCATGCAGGCTTTAAAACCTCCAGTTAACCCCAGAGTATGAAGATTCTGGAGCAGGGCTGATTGAGATATCTGAAATTTTCAGGGACAATTTTTTTGCCCCTTGATTCCTCCACTTTTGGCAAAGGTGACCAAAATAGTCTTCTTGTTCTCTTTAAAAAAAAAAAAGAGCAACCAACTGACAGCTGCTTTGAAAGAAAAACTTTGGCTTTCAAACAGCGAAGAACTCTTTGGTGATGACATCAAGCTGTGGTCCAAAAGGAAAAGAAGCAGAATCACTGCTCGCACTGAGGTGTAGACTAGGAGTGAGTTATGAAAATCCTCCTGACCCCTAGGCCACCACCAGAAGATGTGGCTGCACTGGGATGCTCTGCATCTACACCGCTGTTCTGGGTATGGACCTGGGAAGATCAGGGGAAGTATGGCTACTGTATGGTTGTAAATTGTAAACTTTTTGCTGTGTGTCTGGATATTCACCACCCCTCTCTTTAGCAACAGACCAGACCTTCTCCTTCAAGTGCAAGTTGCAAGTTCTGGGACAAGAAAAGTCTTTCCTGCCCTTTGGAGAAAAGTTTGGGTCCTCGGGGCCTGAACTTGCCTTGGAATAACAAGATTGCATAGTGGAAATGCATTGATTCTGGAAAGATCCTTTTGGATCATGTTCTCTCATTAATCCTGAGATTACCTGTTAAACAAGATTCCTCAGGTGGGTAGGTAGAGCTGGAGATACACTCAAAAGTGAAGCACACAGGAGTCAAACCACTTGCTGCTTGTGAGTGCTCTGGGCTGTGCCAGTTTAAGAAGTGCTCCAGCTGCCACCACTGCACTTGGACAGAAACATTTAGAAAAGCACAGTCAACAAAACCCCTAATCATTTATTTCATTTGCCCCTCAGCTCCAAAAATATCTGAGTATTTCTCCATTCCAGGGTGTACACACCTCAGTCTTCTCACTTAATTGCTCTTGTGCCACGATGTGTTATTGTAAAGTTGCTAATGAGAGCTAGGCTGGGCCCAGGGGGTTGTTATTATGGGACAGCACCGTGGCGTGAGGCTTTGCACACTGGTTTATTACCGAGGGGTTCTTCATTCCTTCTGGCCTGTTGGCATCAGCACTGTTGACACTATTGGCCTGCTGGCATATCTCTGCGTGGTACTGTTGGCATCGGTGTCAAGAATACTGTGAGGGTGCTGGCACTGATGCTGTTGTTACTGTTGGCACTGATACTATTCAGGTGGTTGGCACCAGTATTTTTGGGTTAAAGCGCACACAAGTGTTTTTCAAGGAACCAAAATTTTACCAGGAAAAAAAAAAAAAAAAAATAAGAGGGAGAGAGAAACAAAATTGCCCTGGACTCAGAGTACTCAAGATTTTATAGATTCCAGTTTGAACTGGATTTGGGGTTGGGTCAGGATCAAAATCAGAACAGAGGTCCAAGTCGATCACACTGTGGCTGAGGAAGACAGTTCCCAGCCCCTGGACAGAGTGGCTTTGCTGGAGGAGGGCACACGGTGGCCAAACTGCCAGAACGAGATCTGGGGCCCTGGGCCAGCCTCATGCCTGCAAACCTTTACCAACACTTGGTCCTGACCAGGGCCCATTAGGACTTTTTTAAAAGCCTGATCCTTAGAGGGCCCAAAACCTTCTACTTGAGTTCCTGAACCCACTCACACCTGCTGAAATCCTGATCCAAGGAATCGTGTTTGGGAACCAAATCCCTGTACGGTCACTCTTCAAAGGCAGAGCCCTGTTTCCAGAGACTGTCACTGTCCCAGGCCCACCCTCTCCGATACAGAAATGCATATGAAAAAACACAAAACAATTTCTTCTCTGGGTAGGCTTGCTTTGAGGTTGCCAGTCAAGTACTATATGCTCTGCAAAACACAGATGTGATGAAATTACCATCTTCAGTTTGAGGAGCAAGGTGAAGTTTTTGGTTTAAGATAAATTTTTATTGGAAGACCATAGCTTTCTTCCACTTTGGATACCTGCTACTTTATTTTGAGTCAGAAATAGGTTTTAATCTACCTGTATTTGACTATGGTGTAAAGATTCTGAACTTATTTTTTATGAACTGTAATTAATGTACTTACAAAGATTTCTGTATTAAAAGTATTCTATGTAAACGGGAGGTAGTTCCTTTGGTTTTGAAAGATCATTTGCACACAGAACACATGACAATAGTGTAAAGTGGGATCATTTATAACATTGGGAGTTTTAGGTATTTAGCAATTTGGACCAAAAAGATCATTCATGGGTATTGCCAAACCCTGCCAGGTTAGTAACTTTGAACTAAATTTATAATAAGGGGTGACAAGATACTATATGATACAACTTTTCTGCCACCTTAAAATCTACTTCTTTATGTGAGAAGTTTGTGAGAACTCAAGAATTTTCCAAGGATACAGAGATTCGAAGCAAGCTAAAGTCCAGAGACTTGCTTTTTCTTAGTTACCTTTCTAAGACTCAACTCCCAAACCATGGAGCTTGGGCTTACTTTCTCCTGCAGGAAACTAGAACCCTGTCTGACCTGTATGGATTCAGACCTCCTTAGTATCTGACCACCTTCAGTAAGTAAAGCCTACACCCAAGCAGAGTGCAAGTACTGTACTGAGACCAAGCATCCATCTTCAGCAGTAGTAAAATCAGTAGAAAAATATATAAGAGCACACAACTACAGCAGTTTATGATTCACAGCTTTTCTTGGCCCCAGCATCCACAGAACAGGCACCAGCATCTCCTATGATGGAGCACATGGTCCAGCTAGGCCTTGCACAAAAGGGCTGCTCTGTAGGTACAATCCATTGTTCTGTTACACAAATGTGACATCTACCGTTAAAAAGCCTCTACTGCAAGAGGAAAGTGAACCCAAGAAAACCGAAGGCAACTTCAGCAATGGCCAAGAGCCTGCAGAACGTAACCCCAGAGGACCAGTCCCTCACCAGATGCGTTTCCCTCTGAGGGCTCACACATTGCATTAGTTTGAGCTGGAGCCAGGGGATCCCTTATTCCTGGTGGGGGTCCCTTGTTCAGCGTGATGGGACACACAGGGTGCAGCAGAGCAGCAAGCCCACCCGCTGGCATGGCACAGTAAGACACAGAAGGGATTTGGGCACCGTGCTGTCACCACCATGAAGTGACACTGACTGAATTAGCATTTGCTACGCAGGAGCCAGGTGTCGGTCACTTGTCTTGCTCCCAGCCCCAAAGCAAAGCAGTTTACCATAGTTAGGGGGTGGTGGGTTTTTTTTAGTATGAGTGATGACTCCACTCCATCTTCCCTTAATCCACGGAAAAAACCACAAAAATATCTCTTTTTTCTGTTTCTTTTCAATCTCTGAATTTACCACCCTCTCTCATTCCTCTTTTCCCTTCCTCCATCTCTCTCGGAGGGATGGTGCTACCAGGTAAGAGGATACCTTTTTCTCTTTGCACACCCAAATCAATCCTCACTGGGAGCAATTCTGCAGCTTTTTGAAAATCAGGCACACACAGGACCATCAGAACAGACCCATGTCCTCAGCAGCTCCTATCTGGACCTCTGAATTATCCATTCCACTGTGCAAATTCAACACTGGCCATTAGAGGGCAATGGGACATGGAAAAGAAGTTTCTCCTGCTTGCTATCGGATGACTGCTATCATCTCAAACCAATCAATTCTGAATTTACTGCATCCTCTGACCTTGGGCTATAGATTTGGGAGACATTAACAAGAATACCATCAGCCAGGAAGGGTGGGGACATTGGAGCACATTCAGATTTTCAGACACAGAGGCACCAGACGAGAAATAAACGGGCAAAACCCAACCCTTCAAACATGACACCACAGACAGTACATGCTTTAAGCATTACACAGCACCACCCTCATTGATTCAGGTTTTACTGACCAGAAAACAAGATGTTGTCCTACCAGCCTTCATCCAAATGAATAATAAACATCACTTGTAACTTGAAATCAAGAATTTTCTTCCCCTTTTGTTTCCTTATGCCAGTAGATCTTTCATAGCTTCATAGTAATGCATAAATCATTACCCTCTCAATAAATAAGCGAATAAAAGGCTGTAGGTCGACTCCACTGGTGTGTGAAAATTCATGAAAATGTTGAAGATTTCCTAGGTGACAGACCCTAAGAACTCAAACCTTACTGTCTGCCATCCAACTGGGCCTAATGGTGCCTTTCCAGTGCTACAAAATAAATGGTTCTTACTACGACTGCCTTTGCCACTGGCTGATAATATCAGTAAATGTGAACCTCAGCCATCACCTACTTCGTGTTATTCACCAGTGGCTGAGAAGTGCCAGTCCTCAATTATCAGGTTATTGATAATTTCCTGAGTATGACATCGCTGGATGCTTCTAATCTTCCTCTGGTGCCGAGGAAATAAAGGCCCTGGGAGAGGAGCAGGGGGGGCTGTCAGGTTGCCAGCAATTGCCCTGGCCCCCAGATCACTTTAAAGCAGTTTTCAGAAAAGTGGCACAGATATTAACAGGCTTTTACTGACAGTAGATCCATAAATAATTCCACATAATGCATGCCCCCAGCCCTTAGAAGGTCTAGGGGAAAAAAAAGGAGAGACGTAAATATTGACAAATGTGTCTGCAAGAGCTATTAAAAAAGAGAAAACAGTGTCCATGGGACTGGCCAAAGCCATTGTACCCAGCACCAGGGGGAAACCCTGGTCACGTGCTTGACAAAATAGATCAGAGTGCACAGCCCCAGGCAACTGGAGAAATGAAAAGAATAACAACTTTAGCAGGACTTCAGAAAAGGAAGCATTCCCCCTCCTGCAGTCGAAAACGATTGTGAAAGACTAGAGAAGTTTTCTAGAAATGTCAGTACAGGCAAGGACAGAGCTCAGGTGTGCTGACTCTGTGCTGCAGATACAGAAAAGCTGTCTCTCTTACATCTGTCCATGCATGGAAAGAAAAACGAGCTGCTCTCTGCAATACACTGAATCTATTTCTTTTCATGTCCTTAAGTGCACTGGAGTAATGTATTTTCCATGTCACTTTTTGTGGCTATCACTGAGAGACATGTCCCTGCATCCCATCAGTGGCTACATCCTGGTAAAGTGCTGCAGTGAATTGCTAAACATGTTTTATGAATTAGCTCATGTGAAAATCCTTCCACCCATCCCCATTCTGTGATGAGGCTTTATAACAGTAGAAAACCCATGAGATAACCTGAACAGAGGAAAAAACAAAAACCCATAGTAGTCTCCCCCCCCCCGTC
Organism: Scolopax mira; assembly: GCA_004320125.1. Taxonomy (NCBI): domain Eukaryota; kingdom Metazoa; phylum Chordata; class Aves; order Charadriiformes; family Scolopacidae; genus Scolopax; species Scolopax mira. The sequence continues at coordinate 76,854 of BJBW01006592.1, forward strand.
AAGGTACTGAAACAGAAGAATGTGATTCCCCACCTTGAGAGATGCCAACTGAGCACCCAGACACTTTTCTGCAGGAATCTAACTCTGTTGTGAGTCCACCCTTCTCCAATCTCTGCTTGTGTTGCCTTCACTCCCAACACACACACCTGAGGACAGCAAGAAAGTGCCCACTGCCTCACTGACATGCCTCACGTAGCTTCAAGCCAGCTTTCAAGGCAACAGCCTCTCTTTGCTTCTCAGAGGACACTACCAGACTGACTCCCACACCAGTGGTCAGGTTTCTTGGCACTTTGCAGCTGTGATCAAGGGCTGGCTTCTCACAAGAGTTTAGCACCTTCCACACACCCAGCACGTTAAGCTCACTCACCTGGAAATTAAATCCCAGCCTTAAGTTCCTTGTGCTTTAGCTTTGCACATTCAAAATAAGGACATTGGCTCCCCTTTCCTCTCCCCATCTGCCTCTGCCCTCAAAGCTCAGGGGCCCCCAGTTGCCTCCACTGGCTGCAAGGGTGGGGGATGCCCAAGCCCATTTCCAGGCTGAGCCCACTGGGACCAGTTATCTAACCCTCCTGCTGTGTGTCAGTGCCTTTCTGGTTCCCATTCTCCTTTTTGTGCTTTTACAGCACCCCATGCAAAGGGGCCTGTGGTGGTCTTTTCTAGGCTATAACAGCAAGAATGACTTGTGGTAAAAACACTAAAAATGTACATTAAAAACTTCTGTTGCCACCACCTCTCTCAACACACAATCTACAGACACACCGCTCCAACACAGACAATCCCAATGCTGGAGCCCTGCAAAGGAAAACAAATAGCCCTGCACGGGTCCAAATAGACTGCAGCAGCCCAGCATCCCAAAAAGGGGAGATGTGGAGAGAAAAAACCTCAGTGGGACCCTGAGCCTGACTCATCCGGCAATCACTGCACCTCCGGAGAGCTGTAATTTGCTGTGAATTTTTCATGCTAGAATCAGCTGTGTGCTGCAGGCACGGAGCCGAATGGAAAATAAACCTGAAATATTAATGATCCACTGCGGAGTGCAGGCAGAAAGAGATCTACAAATGACAACGGGGAACCTTAGGTAGCCTGGTGGAATTGCTCCTTTTTTGTCCAAAATACAGCTGAGTTAAAATGAACACACTGTCCCAGAGGCACTGGGAAGAAAGAGTGCTGGATTCCAGGGTTTGGGGTGCTCAGCAGTTGGTCTCTATGCTGTGATGGAAACCCAGGGTAATTAAACCATCCAGCTGGAAGGTTTATCTCCAGGAAGCTCCTCCAACCTGGAGCTTCTCAATCGCGACTTGGCCTGGACTAGCACCCCATGTGCCCAAAGTAGTCTCCTTCCCAACCGCGGGTCTGAGCAGCACAAGTCACACAAAGCCCAGAGAAAAGAGGAAGGAGAGGGGGATCTAATTGCACGCTTATCAGTATATCACAGCAGCTCCCAGACCTTAAATTTAACCAGAGTGCAAGACAAGACCTCTGTCAGAATGGAGCAAGATCTCTAACTCATTCCAACATCATGTTTTTTGTTTCCCTTGAATGATTACGTTACTAATTTCACACCTATTCCTTATTCATGTCACCATTTCCTTGCCTTAAAAGCCACCCTGACATGGGGTTAGAGTCATTTACTTGATCACTGCCATTATTAGGAATGCTGCAATCAGAAGAATAGTGTCTCCTCATTACTTATTTAAAATGTGCCAAGCAGCATAGACACTGGTGAAATATATGCCAAATTATGCCTTATGGAAAGAGAAGGAAAAAAAAAAAAGCAGTTACATATATTCATCTTCTGAGCATCTGCAGAGTACCCCATGACATGTAGGAGTAGCATAGAAGCTCCAATATTAGTTTAAAAAATTCATAGGCCAGCAGTTGCCTCTCTCCAGAAATAAACCTGTTAGTAAGTGTTGCTCAGAATGAAAAAAGGCAGCAATAATTGTCCTGCTGAGTTTATGCATCTTCTCTTGTTAGGAAAGTTATGATACCATCCTGGGTAGAGGAAACTGTCGCAAAGTTACACAGCATCATTCAAGGGGATGGTTTTTGACATGTTTAGCAAACTGTATTTATGCAAACCCCGTCTCAGGAGCTGCAGTAGACGGCAGATAGTGGGAGGTTTTGCAAAAGCTGGAGATTTGACCACCCTTGCTCTGTAAAGTGAGAGCTGCTGGTGCTTGACCCTGCTGTGAAGTGTGGGTGGTGCAGTGGGTCCTGTCACTGCAAATCTTGGAGAAAAGAAAACCCCAGCTGGTGATGGAAATATTGCTCATTTTTCCAGTGAGCTGTGCCTGTCGCTAAGGGCAGATCCCATCCCCTCCAGCAAGCGTTTGAATTGCAAATCCATCCGATTTCAAAGCAGGTCTAATCTAAGACTTTGACTTTACCCATCTTCCTGTCTGAAATTGGTAGCTGCAAAACAGAAATGAGCACTTGTCTGTTCTCTGGCAAATTTTCCTCTCCCTGTGCAGGATTCAACCTTTGATAGCTCTTCGGAGCCCACAGAACTGGGCTGCACCCTCCCTGCACACACCAGGTTTTAAGCTGACACACTATGATACACAGATTGTTAATCTGAAACAGCACAGGCCTCCCATCAGGCTCCAGTATTGCCCAAAACAGGGCATTTGATCCCTGCTGAAGCCACTGGCAATGTTTCCATGGATTTGATGTGACCTTCACAAACCCTATTTGTCCCCCAAAGCATTCATCCTGTTTTCTATTCTTTACTGTAACACTAAAATTTCATTTTCTGACTGAACTTGTGTTGAGCTTCCTGATGGACAATAAATATAATCACACTTAAGTTAATGGGCAGCACACCAAACCCAAAAGCTTTTATTTTCATTAAACATCATTAGATGTGGCATGTCTTTTATCAAAGCTGTCTCCAGTATTCACTTTATTAAAAAGTCCATCACCCCAGACTACATAATGTAATCTGCAAGGACAGACAGTGAATTTATATTAAACACGTTGGCAGGTGGGGACACAGACTCCTGAAAAAATAAATATATTCAAAAAACTCTCTTTAAAAAGGGTCTTGAAAGGACATGCAAAATGAAGAGAAATTCATAATTCAAAGTGTGTGTGTATTATTTGGCAAACAGTAAAATGAAATTACTTATTTAAGAAAAAAAAAAAAGATTATCAAGTTTTACAAAACACAAGTCATTGGGCATTTAGATGAACATGACAGTTAAACACTGGGATGTCATTAAACACAGTACACAGGTTATAAGCACCTTCCAATTCTGCAAACTCATCAACAGGCCCCAAGAATTTCTTAGCTCTCTATACAAGTTATATCTTGTATAGAGATGTAGAAGAAAAGAAGAAAAGGAAATACATATTTTGTTATAAAATTACACTGTATTTTCTTATTTGGCAAAAAGCCACCCCCTCAACTTTTCCTGTCAGTTCCCTTAAAAAAAAAAAAAAAAAAACAAAACAAAACCAAAAAACCTCCAAACCCAGCAACTCAAAAATTCAAAGCACTTCACACTCATGTCACAGTTTTTAATCTCAGAAAGTCAGTTTTCTAAGTGAATAAGGATAATCTGTGCCAGCTTCGATTTACTTGACAAGCCATTTGCTGTTTAAACACAGGAATGTTTTCATGGGAACGTGTGAAGCAGCTCTCTCTCTGCACGGAGCCTCTGCTGACTAATGCAGCAGCAGCCACTCTACAAGGCTGGGTTTGGGTCTAAGGAGAAGAAGCAGCTCCTGATCCAAGCGGGACTCCAGGGCATAGAGAAAAATCACTGCACTTTACAGATGCAGGGTTGTCTCCTTTTGGCTAAGATTGACCCTTGCAGTCTGCCATGCATGGCTTCTTTGGAAGGGTGCTCTTATCTAGGGGATGTTCTGTTCCAGTCCCACCACGAAAAATATCAATTAAAACATCGTGAGGATTTTATCACAAAGCTTTCAGATCCCCACCTTATTCCACCCTAAGAAATAAAGTGCCCCAGCATTTCCAGTCACATGTGAAGGCAACCCAGGCTGCTTCACACACTAAGACCACAGGCACAAGAAAATAAGTGAAGATTTAACATGAGGAAGCTGCCAAAACTCAGTTTAGTCCTGAACTTATGTCCTATAAACATCAGTGTAAACTGGGTGTGCAAAGAGAGAAACAGAAAGTACTATGCATCCTGGCAGATAGTAGAAGTTACGAAACAAGTAGCACATACTGAAGAAACCACAGACTATTGCTCACTTCTGCATTGACTGACTAGTGCATGGGGTTTACAAAACACTTCAAAAATATATTAACTAATCCTCCAAACAGGCCTGCACACTCAGCATGTTAGAGTTTAGTGCTGTAACCTTCCAGATGGGAAAAGCAAGGCAGCAACTTTATGCAATCTTTCCAAAATCATGAGGGAAGCAGCTTTCAAAGGCAAAAAGCAACTTGTTAAAACCCAGATTTACGTAACTATGTCCTGTGTGGCTCAAGGAAGAAACCTTTCAATGCCAATTAAACCTATGCTCACAAGATTGTCTCCTCTTCTCTTTCATGTACAACCCCAAATTCTTGGTCCTTTGGCCCGTGGGAAGTGAAGTCTATTCCCAAAGCTACACATCTGGTAAAGGCAGGGAGGGCGCTATTTGCTGCGGCTTGTTTTCTGAGTTTGATTTAGAGTTATTAACATTAGTCTCTGAGAACAAAAAATCCCTTGGCTTTGCGGGAACAAAATGCCAAGTTGGGCGTTTGCCTGGTGTTGTGTTCACCTGCAAGCCCAGGACAAGAGGGTGCTTTTCATTAAGGTCAGCTCTTTGGAGAAATGCTGAACTGCACAGCAGCGGTGGCCTGACCTTTCCATGAGTTAAACAACCAACAAGCTGCCTACGCTGTCAATTAAAGAGGGTAATTTTCTGTGACATCAGCTTTCAGACAAGGTATCAATAGTGTTTCCTTGTTGTGGAGCTCATCTAAAAATTACTTTAAATCATTAGAAAAGGCTGCAGCAAATTTTTGATTGGAGTCTGACAGACAAGGAACTGAGCAACAGAACAAGTATTGTTTTCTAATCTGCTACCCTGGGGAGCTGATAATATTAATTTATTTTGCATAGTATTAGTAAGACACTAGTAAGTGATCTTAATTGCAGGCATTACTAAATATTGTGTAATTATGTGTTTAAATTAAAATACACAATGTGCTGCCCTTTTGATCTGCAGTATGCGCTTGCAATGGAAGCCTTGCAAGAAAGGCCAAATATGTATAAAATTCCAACTGTAAATATCACCATATGGACAAAAAATAAAGTGCTCTGCAGTGAACAAGGAGATGCTGTGCCATTGTGTCAGACCCCGCAGCGTTATCTAGAGTTAGAGCTGAGCTGAGGGTGTCACACTGCAGGGGGTCAACCTTGGCTGTTTCAAAAATAAGTGCAGAGGCACCTTCTTAGTGACCTCCATTTGTCGATGTCCTTAGGACACTCTCAGTTCTCAAAGCCAAGTAGGTGCTTAAGTGCTCTGCTGACACCAGAGATGTCCAAGCACAAGGCCAGGTTTATTTGCTATTCCCTGTTTATTACAACCTTGTTCATAGAATCATCTGGGCTGGAAGGGACCTCCAAAGACCATCTAGTCCAACCCCCCCTGCAGTCACAGGGACACCCCCAACTAGACCAGGTTGCCCAGGGCCTCGTCCAGCCTCATCTTGAATGTCTCCAGGGAAGGGGCTCAACCATCTCCCTGGGCAACCTCTTCCAGTGTTCCACCATCCTCATTGGAAAGAACTTATTCCTAATCTCCAACCTAAATCTGCTTTTCTTCAG
>BJBW01006593.1:0-54073 GCA_004320125.1 Scolopax mira
AGTTCCCTCAGCCTCTCCTCATAAGACTTATTCTCCAGGTCCCTCACCATCTTTGCTGAAAGACGTTTAAGATAAACCTGCTCCGGCGTGGGCTTTTCCACTGGCAGGGGAGACTCTGCTCCAGTGCCTGGAACATCTCCTCCCCTCCTTCTTCTCTCATCTTAGTGTTCATAGGGCTGATTTTTAACCACTCTACACTCTTGTCCAATATTTTGCCCTTTTCTTAAATGTTTTACCTGAGGCACCACTAGCTTGGCTGATGTCTCAGCTGTGCCCTGTGGTGGATCCATTTGGAGGCAGCAGAACTGTCTGTATCTGACACGAGTCAGCCCCCCACTACCAAAACCTTGCCATTTACACCCAGTACAACTGCCCATCATAGAAAAAATAGTGCCATGCGTAGCTACCTTAGGTATTGAGAAAGTTTCCATGAGATTTCCTTGGGCCCTTCCTGGCATGAACAAAAGAGCTGACATCAATGTTGAAACAAGGGCAGTATACATTTCTCAGTGTACTTGCAGTATGAATTTAGAATTCAGTCCAATTGAATTCTCATGTTAACAAATTATCATTTCATCAAAAAGATGTGAATTTAGGATGTAAAGAAGGCTGTAAAATATTTTCAGATTTGGCAATAATATGTGGGGTTTTTTTTTGCTGTTTTAGATAGTTATCTCTGTGTATGCAAAGAATGACAGTCTCTGATCCCTGTAAGTAATTTTTCACTCCATTGCTAGAAGAAATGTTGAAGTAATTGCAGTTTCAGTAATAGTCAATGAGTATTTGTAATTGCAAGTTCTGTAACTACTACATAGAACCGTATATTAACCAATACAGAGAAAAACATCCATATTTATCTGATCATATTTTTAAGAAATTATGAAGTCCCTCAGTCTCATTTAAATAATCTCTAAAAATAGAGATAATGAAAATATTCTCCCCTCCAAAAAAAGAACAAAAAACCAAAAGAATAGTAGTACTATGACTGTATAAATGGGGGAAATGGCATAATTTACATTAATTAACCCGACTAAGGTTTGACAATTAATTGTAGCCCTCTTTACTGTTAACTTTTACAGAAAGAAATTTTCAATGACATGCGCATTTCATGAGATAATGTTACTGTACTTGGTGATCTTGCTTCTTTTTTTGTTTTGTCATAAAAGAGGTTTTTGTGAATCTTATATAGTTAAAGAAGCCACTCTTATTCAAATTGATTTGGTCAAGATTATGATTGTCCTGGTTTTTGGTAAAACAGAACCAATTTTCTTTTCAGTAGTTTTACTTGTCAGTTAAGCCTTTTCTAACTGACTGAAATTAATAGCATATAAAACTCTGTCATGTTTTAGGCTGGGCTGGCCACTAAAAGATGACAATGATGAAGGTAATTTGTTTAGATGTGGTATTAACATCATCAGTGATAACACCTTAGAAAGGGCATAATTGTTGATGGCATAGGAAACCTTTGTATAAATCTTAAAATATCTCCATGATGCAAAACTATGTAATTAAGGTAGTGAGCAAACACAGTCCTTGAAAAGTATAAATTGTATTTAAATACAGATTATTCTCCAAGTTTTGTGGTGTATTTTTTCCTCCATCATTTGTGCAAGTTATTTCAGATGGACAGCAAGATGAATTGAAAAAACGATAGAGTGAGACATGGAAAACAATCAAGGTATTTTCCCTTTCCTAGCTAACCTTTGTAAAAGCATGCTTGTTCTTCAGAAACAAAATGAAAAGTGTTCTCTTCCATTAATATTGAGAAAATATTTCCCTTGGTATACAAGAAGTAGCAATAGATTTAAATAACATTGTGCATAGGAGAATTCTCCATGGGAAGCTTTTATTTCTTCTTACAAGTACCTAGTATATTATCTCCTGAATAAGTATAATGGCTAAGTAAGTAATCCATATACATGCACAGCGTTTTAAGAAGGAGAAGGTGGGAGCTAGTCCACTCGCAAAACAGAAAGAGGACACTTGGGGCCCAGATCTATGTCACTTAACATGAGGCACTTAACTGAGACAGCCAAAACACAAGCGCGGGTGCTCCAAATTTCAGTGTTCAGAGTATGGCTGGGATCTGAATTGTCTTATCAAGATACCTCCCTGTCCTTACTGACTATCCAGGAAGCCTAGGAGGACATACCTGGATATTTTTAAAGGCTCCACGTAGATGTTTTCTATTTCAGTGGTTTTGGGCCTCTGCTAACAATGACAGGAATAAAATGAACTGAGTTTTTTCTTTTCCCCCAACCATCTGATATTGTGGACATAACAACAAAAATAACAATAACTGTGTACGAGTTATCTCAAGGAACTGAGCCTGAGAGCCACGTCTCTAAAACCATTTTAGTTAAAGGTTAATGTTCATTAGTGTTAGATTCAACAGGACTCTGACAGACCTCTTAGTTTAAACTAAATGACAGAATAAGAGCTAGTAGTATACTAGTGAGCATTACAATAAAGAATGATGCACTGAATTTATAAAAATAATAAAAAAACAGACTTAGGGAAACTGAATAATGTTTGCATTTGATGTATTACAAGTGGGGGTTTATTCCCATTTCTTCTTGCAGTCTCATATGCAACATTTCTGTTGCTTAAATTTTATAGTAAGCAGCTGCTGGATTTCATTGCTTAAGATCAAAATTTGAGACCCAGTAGAATAAGGTCAGGAAATACATAGGTTAACTCACAATAGCCTGGGAAAGGGCAGTAGGTTGGGAGAGGGGGAAGAGACAGCACATGGTACGTTTTCTCAGTTCTGTAGGAATGCAGAACTGACTTGCCAAGTGCAGGCCATTTGCCAGATCTACTCCAACAGTGATTTAAAGCAAGACAGAAGCAAACCTCAGGAAGAACAAAGCAAATGTTCTTTACACTGAAAAAAAGCATTATTTTAAACTAAAGGAAAGCAGAGGCCATTTTTTTTCCTAATATGAATGCCAGCCTTTATATGGACAGTTATTGAAATCTCAACCCCAGGTCAAAAATAACTTTTAGACTGAAACCAGTTAGCATTTACTGTAGCTAAGCAGCATGATAACATTTTCATGAATTACTTTACTAATAATCTAAAAGCACAGCAATCACTTTTGGAGGATAAATATGGAATAGGAATCAAGAATAAGTAAGACTGAGAAATAAGGAGAACCACACCAGGCTGAAGTTAAAATTAGTTCTGGATTTCTATTTAGAACAGCTCAAGATTTATTTGTGCTTTAATACTTCAGAACTAGAATTGGTTAAACAATAAGATTCCAATTAATAAGCAAGGGTGTTTTTCCCATGGCTCCTGTTCTGTAACCCATAAAGGAGATTATAAGGAAAAAAATAGTTGATTCATGAGATGGAAAGGGATCATAAAAATTGGGAGCTAAGAAATAGATATAAAATAACACTGTTGATTTGGTAGTTTGGATCAAATCTCACACATAGCTAGCTGTTCACAAGCAGAGGTTAAGTACCTATTCCCATTCCTGAAATAGTCAATAACGACAAATATTGCAGTCAACTTTCTGTAATAACTTCATACATTTCAGAAGCATACATAAGAACTCTAAAGATTTTTGAATACATTGCAAGTAAAATAGTATTATGTTGATGAAAAATTGATCGGTAACAATTTTGTCTATTTGTGCGTCGAGGTTTCCATAATTGCTGACGCTAAAAGGGACTTGTATGCTTTGAATAGCATGTGTATTTGAAATAACAGTTTTAAATGTAACAATTTATGTTTGGGTTAATAGTTGAGGCCTCTAGATGCATTTTGTCTTGAAACCCCCAAGAAGTTGAAAATTTCTGCATGAATCCTATTTAGCCTTTAGGGAGGTCCCACAAATCCTTATTGTATTTTTATGGTTGATCTCATTTGAGTTCTTTCACCAGGTATGCTGTATTGAGGTCTTTAGATTCCTTTCTCATTTTAGATACTTACTCCCATATTTTTACTCCTTATTTAAATTTTTTTTTGAGCTAAAATCATGTGAAGGACTACTTCCTCTCTAGAAGATAGCAGCGTACTACGTATAGTCTGGCTTCCCTCTTTTAATGTGTAATAACCCAAACTGATACATAATAAAACTCTAATTCCAGACTGATTTAATATTTATTTATTTTTCCCTCATGAATTTATTGAAGAGTATAAGAGTTGCGAATAGAGGAGGTCTGGTGACTCAACTTGAGAAGTAAGGAGCATTAAATTGGTAGCGCATGACAAATATTTTGGTGCTGAGTTCCTTTGAAGATGAGAATTAGCTATACATTCAATTGCTTTAGATTTCCATATCGTAACAGAACTGTAATTGCTTTCTGTGGGTCCAGAACTTCAGCCTCTCCTGCGCAGTAACGTTGCCTTACACATATAAAGGTGATGTACCTATTAATATAAAAAGGAATGTAAACACACTCCACAGTCTTTTTAGTAGATACTCCCAATAAGTAGAACCAAATGTTATATGTCGTTATTTCTCTGAGTGTATTTATGTATTTTACAAATATATTTGTATATTTTGTAAACACAGAAAAAGTAACTCTTTGTATACCCCTGTATATCTCATAGCAACAGCAATTAGTAATCAATCATTATTCCTGCTGCCACTTATTGTGTATGTTCTGATGCTTTCTTAAAAGCAGTGAAGTTCTTACAGTAATCTTGCAAAATTGTCCCAGAAACAAATTAATACCAGTGATTAGTTTCTTGGTATTATTTATCTTCAAAAGTATTTGCCTATTACTTCTACTTATTATAGCATGTTGAATTTCCACAATAACTTTTCTACTTCTTTTGCTTTAATGGTTTTAAACTACTTGCACATCTCCTATTGGCATATCTGCTGCTGTTCTCTGCACTTCCTTTAAAGAGAAGGATGAAGAATATATAATTGAGCTACGGTTGCAGTTAGATAGAATAGAAAAGAGAAAATTTTCTTTATATTCCATGATGCTTTTGTTACTGGAGTGTAAACTTGCATTGTAAAACACATAGCAAATTTGGTTCCATTGGGAAGTGTTTTTCAAGATCAGTGTTAATTCAGTTTTTAGCTGCCATTAAATACCAGCATTTAGAATTATTTTGCTCCAGCTGCAGTAACAAATGGAATTTGTTGTTGTCCATAGTTTTAATTTTCTCTATAATAATTTTATCTTCTGTTATGATAAGGTCATCTGTGATTTTGTTATCCATTTACAAGGATAATTCAAAATGTTATAAATCCTGACTGTTCTGAACAGAGGATATATCTAGCTATTATGATGAGCAAAGTTGTCCTTTTCTTGCACTATAGTTTTTTGTTAATTCAAATGACACCGAAACATATTCATCTTCCAAATTTAATTGTTTTCATGTATTTCCTCACAGGACTTTTCCTGTCTCACCTTCTGGTTTCTTCTGTCTGGTTAAGCATTCCAGCAGCTCTCATATCCTAAGAGGTATTAATAAGGGCCACCTGCCACTGTGACTCATTTAAAATGCCTCTGCACAGTCTAAGATGAGAGATAATAAATTTGTCCAGGCCACAGGGGATCAGAAAGGAGTCATGAGACGCTATTGGTCAGCATGATGGGCAGTGGTCCCAGCATGACAGCAACCTAACCTTATGCTCTGTTATTCCTCTGCGTAAATGCTCAGCAAATGTCACAATCCTGTACCTATGCCATGAGCAGTTTGTGGCAGGTTCCTGTATTTTTTGAATATCAATTCTTTCAGTCATACTTCTAAGCATCCCTAGCTAAATTACTTACTCCGACTACTATACCTTGTATATATGTTCAGCACTTTCTCTGGAAAGGTTTTCCCATTTCCTTAGTAACATTTTCTCTTTGATAATAGTATATGTTACTCCTTAAATATACAAATTTTATTTGCTTTAATCTAGCATGTAGTTTAAGAGGATACAAACAGGCAGTGGATATAACTTTGTAAAAACCTTACATAGTGAAGGGCATGGCAAAGGCACTTGTCTTTGGAGATGGAGAACATGTGTCTGTTTCACACCTAGAGCATAATTTTGTACGTGTCAAAGAATGCATTCTTGTCATGTGGTCTCATGGGTTTTTTTCTTTTCAACTTTTTTTTGTTTAAGTTGAAGCAAGGTCAGACATTCTTCAGAGAGTCAAGCTAATGCAGTGAATGTGATTTAATGATGTACCCAAAAAATAATAGTAAAAAAATAAAATAAAACCAGAACCCTTGTTTAACAATACTGAATTAAAAGAAAACAAACCACAAAACCCCATAATTGGAAAACACTACTGAGAAAAAATGAATGCTGCTGTACAAGAAAAGTTGTTTTATTCTTTTAATAAAATACAATAAATAATAAGGAATATTTTGAAATTCTTAGATTTGACTTCCTAACTGATTTGCTAGGGGTGTGATGTATCCCTTCTTTTTGTTGTAGTACATTTCTTCTGAAGTATCAAAAAGTTCCTTTCAAAATGCTGTTGGAGACTGATAATCTGAAATAAAGCAACATGATATCTTAATCAACCCTGAATTTATGAAATGTAGGCCATACAGCAAAGTTGCTGCCATTGAAAGAGTAGTTCTTAAGGTCAAAAAGCTTTCTACTTCCCCATATCAACCTCCAGAGAATGAGGACTCAAAAAAGGGCATCAAATTCAGTTTTAGTTGCACCGTGGAATAACATGAATCATCATTTTTTTTTGTGCAATGTGAACTGTACATTCCTGTAGAAATTCTGCCAACATTGCTTAGATGAAACACTGAATTGGCAATAGCTGCAAATTAAGTAGTGAGGTATGATAGAGGGAGAGAAGGCTTGTCTGGAAGAGCAAAAGATATATCCTAGTAAGACTGGTTATATTTTAGATAAAACTCTTCTCCCCAATTTAAGTGCTAGGAATATTATTAGTCTTAGAAGCATTACCTGTCCTTTGTAACATCTGACTGTAAAGCAGATGCTGGTTTTCTTCTACCTTTCTCAGGCAATCATTCTTCTACTTTCTATACTTCTTTCTTTAGGATGTCACTCATCATTTGGAAATGATCAGAAACATTTCTTGCTGCCATCCCAACCCAGCCTAACACTTTCAGAACTTTTCTCTGTGCCTCTTGAGAGCTAACAGATAATTTGGCTCATTCAAGTATACGGATTCAAGGACTGAGTGCAGGTGTTAATTTATTTGGCCCATTTCCTTTCTTACTCATAAATTAGAAGTCAGTGCTTTCAGATTGGGAAAGTTGTCTTTGTTAAGAGGCCATGTAAGACATTTTAATAATATAAAACAGGTTAAATGGTATTTAACATCTTAGACATTTTTTGTTTCCAGCCCATGGGAAAAGTGACATTTTTCCTACCTCATTAAATATTGGTTAGGAAAGGAAAGTAAGGATTTTGTTTGTTTGCAACGTCAGCTTTTCAGGGAAGTACAGTGTAAGTGACATGTAGTAAGGGTCTCAAGTAGGAGAAAACTGTGGAAGAAAAAGATCGCAAAGCTAATATATATGCTAAATTAAGTGCCTGTGACTGAGATGCAGTTAAAGAACAATTATATCGTTTGCGGCCAGAAGTTCTTAGAAGGTTTTTGTCACCAATCTATTTCTTCAGAATAAGACTTCTTTTCCCAAAATGGCATATAAGTTGTCAAATGCTATAATCAAGCAGATCATCCAGCCTTATGGCAAAATTAAAAAGCCCTGGGGATTTTCTCATGGCTAAAATACTCTGTCTCACTTTTGATTGCATCCCAGAATGTACCATGACCTGCTAAATTGTGACAAGACCGCTTCTACTTTGTCATTTTGTGGAATTATAATCGACTTCTCAACCCAACCACCATAAATTTGGTTGGGGGGCAATTTTCAGCTACAAGCTTAGTTTTACTAAAGCATGTGGAGTCCTGCATGGTCTCCTTAGAGCAGGAAGATGCCAGAGTTTTAGCTGTAAGGCAGTTTTCTGCATTCACAAGATTGCATCCTTCCCACTTGGATGTGGTGCCCAGAGCATAATTCTAGGATTGTTACAGTATCCCTAGGGTATTTTTAATTTTAACACACATTTTTTCATACTGTCATCCTGTGCATCTGCCTATTCTTCCATACATACAATATGTATGTATATTAAGTTCGGGTGCATGGGTCTACCCACATATATAAATTGCCACATAGAATTCTTTTCTTTCTTATTTTCTGAAGTTTTATTGCCAATAGAAGTAACTTAAGAATATCATGTTCACAAAAAAATCAAATAAAGTTTATAACAGTTCAAATATTTGTCCATTAAAATAAATACTTCCAATGTATTTGCTTTTTTATAACATTAATCTCTTTGATTTTCTGTACACTGTTTGACTCCCTTGCTATGCCAAATAAACACCTATCGAAAAAGACAAGGAGAACAAAATTTGAAAAGGGCAAGGCATGTAGACTGAGCAAAGCTGGTGTCAAAATACTAAACACTCACACTTGTGACACATCCATTATGATACGACTACATTTTCTTTTGGATTTAATATTAGCGTGATCCTCAGAATTGTCCAGTATACAATATTTACAGAAATCTGCCCCAGACTGGTTTTAGCTAGGTATTTGTACTTGGGTGAAGAATAATTCCTCCCCACAGTGAGCACAAAGATTAACTGAGACAACTGTCCATAGATAGCAACTTCTGTCTCTCCACCAGCTCTTGATGGTTGCTCAACCCTGTGTAATTGTAGTGTTTCATGAAGAGCCCGTTAATCCCTATAGGTTGTGTAAAGTGATTCCCTGTGGATGATCTAATTGAAGCAATTAAGGTGGGTTTGTTATCACTGTTTAGTAACTGGACCCACAGTCTTCCTGTTGTATTCTCAGATTCAAACCAGTGCTGGCAAGGAAGAGGGATAGGTATTTCTTTTTTACAAGTGTGGAGAGAATTAAGTAGTATCAAAGCTAAACTGATAATCATGTGGGTGAGTCAGGGGTTAATTTGCAATTAGAAGGTCTTCAAATTTATTAGCTGCTTTTCCCTTAATTAAATTTCCATTGAAGGTCAGTTTTTTGCCTTGATGGCGTCTTTATTTTATCTGTTGGAAACAATGGCTCTGATAAAAGGCTTTACTGAAACCCAGAACAGAGCAATGAGAAAACTTAAGGGAGCATATTAGCATGTAAAAGTGAGGGATTCATCTCCAAGGTGACAAATTTCACGAAGTCCTATAGCTTCAACAAAAGTCAGTGATAACTAAGTCCATCCTGCTTAGACAAGTAATGCATAAGGACTGTGGTACCGTGGTAGTGCCCGTAGCCTGCAGTCTCAAAGGGACTGTAGACATGTTGGTGCCACTGGTTCCTTTACCTCTACTGAGAGATTCTCTACCTATACTACTATCGGGTATATAGAGTGGATATCTGAAGGTCTGCTTTTTATCTGGTAAAAGTACGTCTGTGGTAACACACAGTTCTTGTCTTAACATTTTGTCTTTCTCTCTTACTCTTTGGAGATGAGCTCTGAGATAAAAAATGTAAATGCAGGTAGCAGACCCTTTCTGTTGGCTTCTTTAAGTTTACCAGCCTATAGCTAACACAATTTTAACAATTATAGTGTTTCTCAGGTTGCCACACCCTTTTAAATTAGGCTTGCTCTCCACAAAAATTGCAAATGAGACATTAATAACATGTGAATAAGAATCAATAGGAATAAGAGTTTCTAACATAGCTTTCTTAGTTCTTTTTGTTAAAATTGAGAGCTTAGGCTGTCACACAAAACTTTGGGAGGATTATATCTAACACCTGCCTATAATACTTAGATAAATGCAGCCTTCAGCCTAGTAGCTCTGGAGTGCTTTAGGCCACTGAACTATTATGGAGGCCTTACAATTTTTGGTAGGCTCCAATGCACCCTTGTCAATCTTTTTAATCTCAAAATGCTATTGAAAACTGTCTATTTATAGTTTATTGAGCTCACTGCAGAGCCACTTGGCCTGTGAATAACCGAGAACTACTCTTCAGCTCACGAACCCAAAATAAGACACATCTATATTCAGGGTCATATTTTCCAGGGTCTGTTTTTTAAGGACATGTTTTCAACTGGAAAACTTAAAAAAAGCAGTATAAAAGCTTTTGGTGTATAGAACAAGTCCTGTTTTCTGAATTGGACTTAGCCTTGCAAAATATTAGATAGGAAATATTTTTTTCTCAGCTTAATTGAAAGAAATTGTCAACATCCTATCTGCAGTCAGTTACATAAATGTAAATCGTGAATAGATGGGTACTGTCAGAGAAGTTATTCTATAATAACAGTTTGCAGTCAAGAGACAGAATCTGGCCTCTAACTGGATTTTTTTGCACCCTCAAAGACCTTCAAGCTACAGGGGAAATTGCTAGTCTTAAACAATTAAAATGGACACATCTCATTAATGTTTTTAGTCAACTTTTATAACATCAGTCATCTCTTGATTTTTCTGGGAAGAACACAAAGATTCTAAATCAGAAAGATCTGCCACTTTCTGTCAGATAGATCTCGCGTTTTAAGCTGTGAAAATATACACAGTTGATTATTTTTCATAAATTACTGTCTGAACCTCCTTGAAATTGCAGTTAAGGACAAAATCAGTGTAAGAAACCTTTTACTCTGATTAAAAAAAACCATTCCTGTTCCTCTTGCTCTCTGAAACTGCAGGTGTGAAAGGAGGGGAACAGCAAAATGCCCATAGCTTTAATAGTTTTGGAAATTTAAGGTTTTGGAAACTGGCCTGGTTATAGCTGCTCTTGAAAGAGATCTTGTGTGCACATCACAGTGTGTGTGTGCTGGATATCAGGCTTCACCTGCCAGTGTTTTTCACTATCCTCACTCTTCATTGCAGCAGCAAGCAAGAGCTGTTTTCCTTCTGGCTTTCTTATACAGGTTTGCCCCTGTCCCTTTTGCAGGGTGAGCAAATTTTTGTCTGGCAGTACATACTTGTCTGGCATACTACATACAGGCAGTAAAAATTAAAATTTCAACTGAAATCTTGCAATTACTCTGGTTATATGACAGCACAGTGTGTGAACTCATGGCAATACTTTGGGATCTTCTTTTGTGTTTTGCACACATTGTATAAACTGCTCTCAGGCAGTACCACAAAGGAGAATGAAGAGTGCAATAAAGATGAGGAATACAGAAAAGATGTATATTCCAGCAGCACTGAGGAAGAGATTTTTACCTTTTTAATTTTTTTTTTTTTTAGAACTCTAAAGGGATTTTGACTTCTCTTGGCATGCTTAGATTCTTATCTGCCAGCCAAACAGAAAAGAGAGACATGTGCTCCTGTAGGATACAATAAAGTTGCCATTTTCTTTGTAATCTCTTTATGTTCATGGGTATTTTCACTGAAATGGTTTTAATTTCTTTCTTTAAGAAATAAACTTGAAATATTGTTTTCCTTGATAATGCAGCTAAGTGTTTTTACAAATGGCAAAACATTGTTTATGGTGATCACTTTGCACTTACTTTCTGCATATGATCTTATGAAAACACAAGCTCAGCATAACTTGCAAGCTTGCGTTCATTTGAAGTATTCAATAAAATATGAATGTTCTGTGTGTATATATATGCACACACATATATATGCTCTACAACTTCTCTGGGCAGCCTGTTCCAGTGCTCCATTATCCTCAATGTAAAGAAGTTTTTCCACATGTTCAGACAGAATTTCCCGTGTGCCAGCTTGTGTCTGCTGCCCATTGTCATGTCACTGGGCACCACTGAGAAGAGCCTGACCCCTCCCTCTTGACATCCGCCCTTTAGATACTTACAAACATTTATAAGATCCCTTCTCAGTCTTCTCTTCTCCAGGGTAAACAGACTCAGGTCTCTCATCCTTTCCTCATAAGAGAGATGCTCCATTCATTTGATTGTCTTTGTAGCCCTTCACTGGACTCTTTCCAGTAGTTCCTTGTCCTTCTTGAGCTGGGAGGCACAGAACTGGACACAGTGCTCCAAATGCAGCCTCATCAGGGCAGAGTAGAGGGGGAGAATGACCTCCCTTGACCTGCTGGCCATGCTCGTTTTAATGCACTCCAGGAGACCATTTGCCTTCTTGGCCACAAGGGCACATTGCTGCCTCATGGTCAACTTGGTGTCTACCAGGGCTGCCAAGTCTTTCTCTACAGAGCTGCATTCCAGCAGGTCAGCCCCTAACCTGTAAATTGACTAGCTTGTAGTGAAGCATGACTTCCAGACATCTGAAGTGAAATGAGCCTGATTGTAATATCAAGAAAACATAGGTACATACAAAATACATATGAAATTTGTGTTTAAAAAGTATAGTAATTACTGAATTTTCTTTATTGGTCTTTATTTTTAACATTGATTAACCTTAATTTTAAAGATTTTGGAAAGAAGCAGTGTGATGTGCGCTTGAAAAACCAAACCCACTGGAAAGCACATCATTTAATTGAATATACTTTGGAAGTGATACTTAGATGACCTCTGTGCCACATGCTGTGTCCCCACTTCTCAAGGCCTCTGCTATCATACTGGGCCAGTAATTCTCTACATTGTTTTGTTAGAGTCTTAAATATCTCATTCCACGTGGAATCATTGCTTGTTACTGCTATCGATGTGAAACTATGGTTGTACAATACAAAGATAAACAAAAGTAATACACATGAGCCGTACCCACCTGGCCAATTAGAGAAATTGCTTTCACAAGTAACCCAAGTAAAATAAAGTTGCAGGTTTGGGAAAGCTCAGACAGACCAAACCTGACAAGACGCAGTCCAGAGGCCTTGCAGATTTAGTACAAAACCTATGCCTGTTGCTATTGATGACAATTCTGTGTCACCAGGCTACACAGTTACAACATCTAAATGGCAGTGATAAAATGAAATTGTGGTAAATAAGGGAGAATAATGACTGATGTGTATTTCACTGTGAAAGAATAAAGGTTCATCCCATTCATTTTGTTGCTTTACACAAATGTCTACATACTGCATTCCACCTCTTACAGATCGTTTTAATTTTTATATATTTTTTTATATATTACTTACATATTTGTACATAATTTTTGACATCGGTGTCTACAACATGAATAAGGGGTTGTGTGTAACACAGGCTCCTGAAAATTTGGTATTACAAAGTGTGTGAGCTGATGTAGGCAGGATGCAGGAACAACCACAAAACCATGGATAAAGGGCAAAGAATAAATGTGATATATGTATTTTCCAGCATGTGGGATGCTGGAACCCATATGTGAGTCACTTGAGCGTGTTTACAGTCCTCTTTGCCAATCTTCCCTTGCTTTCCCCCACAAAGTATCAACTATGGTGCAACTTTCTTACCAAGGAAATTGGAATTGCTGGTTTGGTCCATTAAATCAGATTACCGTCTTAAAATTTGAAAGGCTATACAAGAAAAAGTTGTTTGTTTAAAAACTTTACCATCAATGTTGCTATTCTGTTACTGGCTTCCTTTATAAAATTAACAGTAATACCGTTGGATGTGCGTCTTTTCTCACGTAATTGTAATAATAATATTTATTTCAGTGGAATTATTCTTCATTTGCCCAATATGAGCAGAGAATCAAATTAATTCACCAAAAAATATTTTCTTGCCATGTTATATGAACTTATTGTTTTTCTCTGTAAGACATTATTATGATAATTTTAGTAGGGAACAGGCTAAAATAATTTTCATCCAGTTGGGCAAATAGAGTCAGCCTGCTGCTGTGTTATATAGCCCGTCTGTTCTGCCAACTTATTTTTGATGAGCTTCTTAGAAATAACTGCTTTTATGCCAGTGACTTAGGGTAGGATTGTCTGTAATTATTCTCTTAGTAACATTGCAAGTATAAAGAAAGAAGGGGGGGGGGGAAGACATAGGTCTTTCATGGGACCTCTTGTAGGCTTCTGTCTCATTATGTTAACAATCTGCCTAGAGAATGGTGTCAGATTTAGAGAGCAGACGAGATTGATTTACTTTTCAGGCCCTTCTACCCAGCCTAATTATTGCATTACAAATGGCGATTCTTTCACCCTTCTGAAGGAGCACTTTGATTAGTGTCTGCAATGCAGGTGCCAGGGCTTAAGACGGTAAGTGCATGTCAACTAGTTTCTTTCATCACATCATAGTCAAACTGTATAAAACAGCCATTGCACAGTTGGAGCTGATACACGGTTTTACCATAACTTATATGAGCTTAAAATTGATGTGTTAAAACAGCTATGAAATTTACCATCTAGTTTTGTTTAATGGTTTCTTTTGTTGTTCTAGTAAACATGAGAATCATGGTTAGATGTGAAATGGAAATAAAATCTGTGCCAATAGGTAGTTTGCCATTGTAGAATTTTATTTAAAATTCAGATCAGATTTCTCCCTGCCCCCAAGACAAGATTGAATGGTTCTTCTCACAAATTAAGGTATAGTTTCAACATTATAGGCTCTCTTCTCTGCTCATGTACTTAGTGACTTATTAAAATGGTTTTATTATTAAGTGATAATAGAATGATATTCATTTTAGTTGGCTAAAGAATCATTTATAAATAACATTTTATTAACATTTGACAATGACTAGTTAGATAGAGGCTTAAACAGAAATGCAGGATTTTATAGTTAGCACTAATTACTTAAAAAATAAAGAATCAACATTCATGACATATTCAAGAGAATTTATATCAGACACCAGACTTCACATCGACTTCCTATTACAAGTTTCTCACTTGTTTGATAAGTTACCTCATTTGCTATAGAAACAGTTTGGGGTTTTTTGGTTGTTTTTTTTTTTTTTTCAGTTTCTTCATACTAAAGGAGAAAAATGTAGAGGATAACCATTGTAAGATTCTTTCCTAAATAATTTTAGGTTAGTTAGTACTTTAAAAAAAAGGGGGGGTGGACAATGGGGAAATTGTAGTAAAGCTGCTATTCTGTGTGGTGCACGAAGTTGAGGCTCTTGAGACCACTGAAGATAGTGTGATGTTTCTCAAACACCTGTCTGAGTTCTTGGCTCAGAGAACACCACCTTCTTCCTTGGCTACCTCATTCTCCTTGGATGCTTATGAGCAACTCTAGCAATTCTCATCCTACATTTAACCAGTATTGCATGTCAATAGGTATCATTTGCACCTCATATGACTTTTCCATGTTCAATTTGATACATATTTCCTTTTGAATTATGTCTGAATATATTCTGAATTATGCAAAAATTGTTGGGTCTGTTTCTTAGCTATTTGGTGTGCAGTGTATTTAGTGTAATTATGAGGAAACTGTCTCATAATTGTAATTTTGTAATCCTTGCAATATTCATTACTTATAGAAAAATATATCCAATGCCCTTTAATAAAGTTTGACAGAAACTTCTCTTTTATCTTAGATTCTTAGATTTTTTAAAATTCTATTTTCTAATTGCAGATAACCATATGAAATGTACCTGGCAAAACCAGTATTTGCATTATATTAACACAATTCTTTTAGTTTTAATAAAACAAATAGAAAACAGAGGAAAAGATCGAAAGCTAAATTAAAAACATAAAACCTGTTGCCTTAGCAAAATGTCCAACAGGGCTAAGATCTCACACAATATACTTGTGTATTGTTGGCAGTCCAGTAATTGATTTTAATGTTTACTTTACTCAGGTCATAGTTTTATGTTTGCCCAATTAAAATAAAACAGTAAGATTATATGTACACATTTGATCTCACTGTACTCAACTATGTTAAACAAGGTACAGTCTAACTTACATGTATAGATTTGAAACCAGACATTATTGATGAGTAGGAATATAAGAACTGAGAAATGAGACCAGACATTTAGAGAAAAATGTTCCTGTTCACACATATTTTAAAATTAGACTACCCTGGTCATATCTTGTTTGAGTACAGTAATATTGACTTCAGACTTTTTACTGAACTTCCATGTCAATATATCAAAAACTTATTTACATTTCTCCAACATCTAGGTCTCATCAAACTGCATTTTTTAAACTTCTAGTGTAGCTATTCATCCTTCTGTAAAACTTCTCTTTTAGTTTGAGAAGTTATTTACAATATGATTGATGACTGATTTTGTGGTTTTCTTCAGGTCTGGTTTTTGTTTTATTTTGTTTTGTTTTTCATGTAAAGTATTACTGAAGTTACATTACGGAAGTTTTATATTACATTACAGAAGTTTTCATAAGCCATGAAATCCTGACTTCATCCTCTTTAACTTTTCCATTCTTTTTCACTGCATCAAGACCATTACCAAACCATTAGGCAACTTTCTTATGGCACTTTTTTTCCTAGGAATTCTTCCTTTTTGTCTATACATTTGAAATAACTTTCTACTTATCTTTGACCTCATTTCTTAGTCTACCTTTTACTTACCATGCTCCTGTTGGCTGTGACATTCCATTTCACCCATATGTGTAGCACAACTTTGCACAATTAAATGGGCAGTGGTGAATCTTAAACTTCAATCACTGCAAATTGCAGTACACTGGATTATTTAGTTGGTGCCTTCTGTAAGAACTTTGCATGTTGTTGTAAGACTTAACAATCATAAAATAATTACAAAATCACTGTAGTTATTTTTCTATTTATACAGTATTTTATTGGTTTAAAGCTCCCCACAACTAAATAATGGTATGTCGTTAACTCTCAGCCTGTGCCTGTGCAGTGTATAAATACAGTCAGAGAATTCCAGAAGTGACAGGTGAATTTAAGATTCTATATTGCTAAATAAAAGAGAGTGAGAGACTGATCATGGCCCAGGGGCTGAACAACATTTTAACTGTGTTAGGGTATCACCCTCTGTACAGCAGATTTCTCTTGGGAGATCCAATGAGTTTGGATTTTTTAAAAATTAGGCACCGAATAGTGGCTGTAATGAATGTTCCTTGTAAAATCTTACAAGGCATGTGCAAGGTACTTTGCAGATTTTGGGGGTTGTCTTTAAGCTTTGTTTTATTATGTTCCAGACCTACTCATAATTTCTTACTTTTTTTCCTGAGTGTAAGTTAAGGAATGCAACATCATACTATAAATACTCCCTTTGTTATATGCCTTTTGTAAAGGAATTCAGAACTTTTATAAACATGAAGCAATTAGATCTTGCACAAACATATTAGAGTCTTTTAATGTGCTTTGGCAAGCTGGAAACTGAAGTAGATTAATGTGGTCTGAACACCAAATAGTTAAAGGGTTATTTAAATTCTAATGGTGTGTGGAGGTTAACATTTTTCAACCAGTTTAAACAAAAGGCAACAAACAAGCAAACAAACAGAAAGAGGAATATAATTTAGGGGATACGGGGTAAGTGAAAAAAAAAAAAAAAAAGGAATAAGATAATACTATGTGTACCATTGGGCATTAGCTCCCCTAAACTTCTATAGTAAAATGGTATCTGCAATTTTATTTTTCTGCTGCTTATTTTCTGGACAACTCACTAAGTCATATTAGTCTAGGATGTGGATAATTTTAGCTTTTGCGGGTGTGTTTATGCTCAGAGTGTTGCAGAACATACTTGAGTATAATTTAAAAAACAATCGTAAAGGGGCAGAGCCACTCTGACATATGCCTCTTGCAGCAGAACGAGTTTGAAATTTGATTCCATAAACTTTTAATGAAGTAGTAGTCAGGAATTTTAATAGACTACATTTCCTCATGTATACTGAAGAAAACTTACAGTAACTGGGGATAGAATTTGACTGTATATTTTCAGCATTTCAACTAACTAAATAAGAAAATTCATTTTATTATCCAGACTTGTGGATTTTAATTCAAACTTTTGGTTGAGATTAGGCAATTATTTGTTGCATTTATCTGCTCAAAGTATGAGGTGTTTCAAAGCTGTAGCAACACACTATCACACTTGCACCACTAATTACAATGTAGCTTTCTTCAATAGTACGAGAACAGGAAAGATCATCTGTGTCATCATTCTTTCTCGATGCGCAATTATGACCCAATGCTTTAATTTGAATTTTCCAAAGGAAGGTTGAATTAACTTTGTTGCTAGTAAATATAACAGCTGGGATTATGTTAGTTCCCTGCAGAGGTCTCCAGGCGATATTTATCAGAAATTTTAACTGCAAAATAAACTGTTGTACTACAGCAGTCAGCCTGCACAGTGATATAAGTGTATAGCTGTAATAAGCGGCAATATAGAGTTAAACAGCGTAAACTTGATCCTCTTACACTGCTCCTATCAATGTTGCTTGCACATTTCAAGTGTTTTGGTGTGAAAATGTTTACTTCATAAATGCATTTCTGCAGGAGTGTGTAGCACATATTTTTTCCTACTGCAGAAAACAATGTTTGTAAATTTCTTTTCAAAAATAAGTTAACACTCCTAGCTACAATACTTCGTGTGTCTCTCTCTTCATTATACAATTTCTGATTTGAACTTTTATTCACCTATACAGATTTGTTAACGTGTTTTTATGTTCTTCTCTTAAAGGTATCTTGAAGGTTGGCTGGGGAGACTTTCTGGCTTTCTAAGGTTTAGGAGGTTTAAAACGCATCATACTCTTTCTGTTGTGCAGAGACACTGTAAATTAATAACGACAACAATAACAAAATTATTAATAATAAGAGCAATAATAATGATAGAGCACTGTATCTGTAAAAGTGAGCTGAAGCTCTGTAGCTATCGGTGCCAGCCCAGCTCATCTCCAGTGAGTTGAACTGTTTTGTCAACAGCTCCATCTGCAGCCCATGGGCAGCCGAGTGCCACGTACTGCCATCCTGGGATGTGCTCACTGAACACAGTTGTCTGTTAAAATTAGATTTGAAAGGCAACACCTTAAAACACCTTTTTGCGGTTGAAATTTTGGCACTGTCAGGTTTTATATGATTTCTGAGAGTATAGCCGTAGGCTCTGTCAATGGCAACTCACTGGGAAAGAAGCAGGGAGGGAGAGAAAGGGAAAACGAGCTCTCCCTGTTACTGAAGGCCTGCAATCAGGCATAATAAACTCTCCAGTCAGCTGTTTAAATGCGTAGACAGCAAATTAACCTGAATCTTTGATATTATTATTTTTTTTCCCCTTCCCTTTCCCTTCTGTGAATATGCTTTTATTTACAAAGGCCGCTTCTAAGCTTTTGGCCACTCAGTGTCATCTCCTTTGTGATGTGAGAGAGAGAACAGCGTAACTCGTTCTGCCAGAGCTGTGATTTTAGTGGTCTGAATAACTTTTATGCCCAGCAGTAGCAAAGGCAGCAGGGTTTCCTTTAGGGTGTGGGGCAGAAGTTCACACTGCATCGTCTATTTTTAGCCAGGGTCTGTAGTTTGGCAACACTAGAGGGCTGTAGAAGTCTTTACTAGTCACCCATAGGTGACAGGGTTTTTTGGTTTGGTTTGATTTGTTGGTTTTTTGTTTGTTTGGTTTTTTTTCTGGTGGCAAAGTCATGGTGCTAATACCAAGTACTTGTGCAGGGCAGTAGGTACAAATGCACATCCTAAACAAGTTTCAAAACAGTTTTGAATATCTTTAAATTATCACAATGCAGAGAGTTTGCTTCTGTCTGCAATTCGAACAGTATCTTTATGTGTCCTGAGTTTTTAATATTATAGGAATTGTCATTATTTTATGGAATCATTCAGAAGAACATCTGTTTCTTCCTTATTTTACTTCATACTTTAATTAATAGCAAATGAGTCTGGGCTTGTGGTTTGGTTGCTGTTGGGCTTTCTTTGGGGGGTGGGGGGGGTAAGAGATGTATTTATGTTCACTTTCATACACAGGGCCCTTTCTAATGCTCCCCTCTCTGTCCCTTCTCTGCATATATAGTGTTAATAGCTATATGGGGTCTTCAGAACACCTTCAGATATCTTTTTTGACCTATTGGTGCCCTTGACAAATTAAAATGCCATTCACGATGGAAAGGAACATTAGTCAGTAGGCAACAGTCGTTCCCTGGCCACAAAAACCAGTACACATGAAACCTTCCTTTCCCCTTTTCACATTTCATGACAGCAATCCTACCTACATGTCTGTATAGATGGATGGGGTATTGGTACATTCTAAAGATTAACAAATTTAGATCACGTCAGATAGGTGTGGAAGTGAATTCTGCAGTGAAAGAGCACTCATATACCTTGTCATTAGTTCCCTATCTTTCACTCGAAGGTGCTTCAGTGCTGTCAGTAATCTTAACACATGGGGAGTGAGTCAGTCTCTCAAAAAAGCAAGCTTCAAGTCATTTTGGGCTTTATAGGTCAAAAACAGCACTTCAAACTCCACTTGAAAAACAACAGGCAGCCAGAGCAGATTTGGAGAGCAGATGTCAAATGCTCATAAAGGGATACAAGGCATATCAAGCAGAATGGCACCTTCCTATACCAGATTGTTTCCAGCTTGATTTAAGGTGCTACCCAAGGCAGAGGTCCTATCAGTAGCCCTTAGAGCTACTTGATAACGACATGCTTGCAAATGGTAAATTATAATAGCATATCATAGCACAGAAATATAGATATGCATTAAAAGAAGAGAATAGTTTATCCTAATAATTTTGTGTGTCACAAGGTCATGCAAGATTGAATTCAGAAGATAGCAATACTGCTCAGTCTATTTCAATTTCACCTAGAAAGAAGCCACCTCTGTCCAAAACTCCCTTCTCCTGGTACTGTTGTTGCTGTTGTCTCTTTGGGAAGGGGTCAAGATTGTAATATACTTTCTTGGAGATCTTAAATAAAATTGGAGGATGTCAGAAGCAGAAAAAATTATTCCTAAATATTATTCTGATCTTAAAGGCTTCGTCAAGTCTTTGCAGAGTTGTAAGTTTATGTCTATTATAACTATATTTTCTGTAAACAATTCCACTTTCTTTCAAAGATGTAGAACTCAAAAATAACTATTCCATTTCAAACATTAGATTTTAAGATCTCTTAATAACATGCTATATGAACAGTGTTAATTAGTATATTCAAATTCTGCTGTCTAGACCAACCCTTCATTTTAAATGCAAATCGTATCACTTCACTGTTGCAAATAGATTTCATTTAATTTTATACATGCATGGCACTTTTGGAAACTACAACAGTAGGTTTGATTTGCTTAGATGGCTCAGGACATACAAGCTGTGGACAGTTTTTGTAGCACCTTTCATAAGAGACCCCAGTAGGTTTTATAAACTCAGTCAACCCATGCTTATACTATTTGTGAGGCCATTTTACATCATGATGAAAGTCAGATATCTACCAAGTGGAGAGTGGCAGCTCTTACCAGTGTGTATTGACACTACGCAACAGTTTAAAATATGAAGTAAAGAATGCAGCATCCAGTCTGCAATATTTCTGGTATCTCTTACTATGGTCAGCTTGTTAACAATGTTGGGTTTTTTTTATACTGTGGATTACAATCAAATGGATTTTGCTTCAAACTAGCATAGAATAGCAAAGCTTTTGCTACTATTTGCAGCTGTCAAAATAGAGTACTGGTAGGGTTTGTTACCAGCCATTGCTGCCAGGTATTCATTACAAGAAAGGAAAACAATAGGTACTCAATGTGGACAAAAGTGTGAAAGAAATCTTACAAAGCTGGAAACGTAAATCAGAGATAGCATTATCCCAACAATTCTTTGCATTTTCTTCCCATTAGGAAAATACCATAAATCTGAACAAGTGAAGTGAGATGCGCTTTTACTAACTGTCTAGAAAAGGACAAGTTAAAAATATAGCACAGATTCCTGGTATCACTGCAGCTAAAAGGAAATTTTGGGACAACAGGTTTTCAAACTATTACATACTTAATTCTGATTTGAGGGTGCATATAGAGTATCAGTAATATTTATGGGTAAATTGGAAACCCACTAATCATTTGATTAAGGAGCATTAGGGCTTATTTAATTATATTTTTGTTTGGGCTTAATATCCTGTGAACTGACCATACTGGATGATCTTGCTGAGCTCTTTGTAATGTTACTGCTGTGTCCTTGAAAAACTGAAGGTACGAACAAATTTTCTGATACCAGTTATTTGATTTATTTTATTGATTTATATGTCAGGCTTCCTAGCATCAAGTGTGAATAGTATGACCAAATGACTTCATATTTGATTATACAAATAAAGTGAAAGTTGAACTTTTGAACGTGAAGAAAATGAATCAAGAGAGTATTTTTGCTTCATGAGGGAAATTGGTTCTTGTTTCTCTATTACTTTGTGTGTTGAAGAATTACATCATAAACTCAGTAATGGTACAGTTTTCTGGTGCTAAGTAGTTGGTAATAAAGATATAAATGACTAATTCTGATCAGACTAATATGAATTCCACTGTGAGCACTCTAAAATCCTGGGAAGATGGACCATATTTACAGATGGGAACCTACTACTTCAAGAGAATAATCACGTTCACAAAGTGAAAACTTTGTGGAAATAATGGATAAAGAATGGAATGTGAGCTCACCGAAGTGAAAGGTTTTTAGAGATGTGTCTATGTAAATATTGAGTAAAGCTCAACAGATTATATTGCCCTGGCTCTTGGCATCAGTATGACTATTTCATTAATATTGTGTTCTATTCTGGTGCCATCAGTTAGAAAAACAAAGCACTAAATGTCAAAGAAGAACAAAGAAGTGACTGAAAGGACTGGAATACGTGCTTTGCAATGAAAAGCTGAGCTTACTCTAAAAAAATGTGGACATAGTAGAGATTTGATTAGGAGCTATAAATACCTACACGGAGAACAAAAATTTGTTAATGCTGATCTATTAAGTCTGCAGGAAAATGTCGAAATGTAATGGCTAAAAGCAGAACATAGACCAAATCAAACTAAAAATAACCTGGATATTTTAACTAATCCTGGAAACTACTTTCTTATGCAATTGATAGATTTTCTGTCACTGGAAATAAAAATATGACCTTTATTCATTTTCTTCTTTTAAAAAATATAGTCTAAATCAAGCTTAAATATTGAATTTGGAGCAGAAATAATTAAAGTGCAGTATCTATAATACACAGGAAGTCAAATAACCACAATAGTACTTCCTGTCCTTAGAAGTGCATTAACTGAAAATGGAAAGTATGCACACTTTCTGTTTCTTTTAATTTCCTTTCTATCCTAACTGTTAAACTATGTGCCAATTTATTGTCTGCTCCTGAAAATACTGTGTGTAGGGAACTTCCATGTAAGTCAATAAGATTAAGGGGATATTAGGGTCATACCCTTAATATAAAATATAATTTATTTGGATATTGGCTATCTTCCAGTTGATACCATAACAAATTCTTCTTACCTGAAAGCACACAGATTTTTTTCTTCCACTTAAGAATGTATAGCATTGCACAATTGACCAAAGGTATTATGGGAGAAGTTCATCTTTCGATAGAGGATTAAGTATCACCATTCCCCAGAGGCAGAATGCCCGATTGATTTGATGGACCAGTTTACCATAGCAAATTGCATATTCCAGAAGCACTTTCGACCAAGAGTTACTGTCTGTAGTGTACCATCTGCTAAAAGTCTGATATCTCTAAATTTAGATGATCGGTGCAGTCAATTTGGAGAGTAAATAATTCATTTAAACAATGTAGTGGACACTTCATCATATGAAAGCTTGCTTCTGTTTCTTCTAAAATTTTAGTTAAGTATAATAGAAAAATTATGGGTAAAAGCAAATATATTTTTCACTGCTTTGAACCTATATAATTAGTTACATCTGTAGAAAGTCGTGTATCAGTAGAATCACAATTATAATGTGAATACAATAATTTGACACTCAGCACAATAAGTTAAGTAATAAGGAATGAACTCAGGCACTGCAAACTAATGGTGCTGTGATTACATTACTTTGGGATGATACTTTACAGGATACAACATCACACTGTGCATATCTTTAAACTGTTCTATCCTGAGAACGGAGGAAAGCAACACGGAATGTGCAGCTGCAGATTTTTTTTAGTTTTTCTTCCCTGTTACCTATTTGTCCTTGTATCCGATGGGGTATTGTGCAACTCCTTTGAGAACAATGACTGGTGACAAGTCTGACTTGTTGGGTAAGCTGTGTAAATTGACAGTGTGTCTGGTCTAAACTGGTGCTTGGCCAGTAGTTTGTGACTGCCCATTGCGCCAAAAAGTAAAAATTGGAAGTGTCTCATATGCTTGCCATCAAAACTGAAGTTTTCTTGTGGGATTTGTGGATAGCCCACTCCTGTAC
The DNA here is from genome assembly GCA_004320125.1 of Scolopax mira. NCBI lineage: Eukaryota > Metazoa > Chordata > Aves > Charadriiformes > Scolopacidae > Scolopax > Scolopax mira. Next base: position 24,059 of record BJBW01006593.1, read on the forward strand.
TGCAGCATGTCCTAAAACCAAATTTAAATGACAGATGCAGATTGAGCTAACAATTGCGAGGTTAGCAATTCTCCCAGGTATTATGGGTTTTGTTGATAGCATTTTTTTACCATTTGGTTTCTAAGTAGCCTGTGCACAGGCAAATTAGACAATACCAGGAGTAGTGAGTTGGGGGGATTGTTTTGTTTTATTTCTTTTATGCTTTCTCTTGACAGCCCTTGAGACAGGCCACTCTTGTATTCTGTGCTTCTGTCCCAGAATTTCAGGGTTTAACTTCTCCAGCTCTCTGAAACAGGCTTTGCTGATACTGTGGACCCACACATGCTGCCTATCAGCAGCTTCAAAGCCTTTGTAAGCCTCCTGTCTAAGTAAAGATGGCATTTCTAAGTAACTTTGAAAGGTAGAATTAAAACACATGTAGTACATTAGGAAATTTCAGTGTTGTATCAGATATAATTCATGCTGGAGGATTAAGGGAGTAGCTCAGAGCTGATGCTATTTTTCAGTATCATCCACGGGACCCAGAGGATGGTTACTGAGGCATATGCATGAGAACAGGAGAGGTGGTACTTTTAGTTAGTGCTAGATAGTAGCTGAGTATCCCATAATGTACAGTATTTTCAGGCTTGGCTGCTTGTTCAACAGAGTCTTGCATTATATTTTGTTAACTTTTTAATTCTTGCTGTTAATGACAGAGTAACCTGTATGGTAGAATACGGTGTTAGTGTGATGTGCTGTCACTGAGCTCTCTCTGTTGCTGGGGGTAGATTTTTCTGAGAAATTTTTCAAATCAGGAACGGTGATAGGTTAAAACTGTTGTTCTAGTGAGAGTGAGCTCTCTGTTGCTTATTTGCATACATGTGTCACTGGTAATACAATTATTCCAAAGGTGTTAAATAAAAAATTTAAAGATAATATACATAGAGTTCAAGTAATCAAAAAAGTAGAAGTCAAGATTCTGTAATGTTTAGTTTATGTGGATGCTTTTCTGTTTTCTTTCCTCCATATTACTGATAAAAAATTTTGGTCCAATAGGAAGTTGCCTTATTTAGAATAAAAATGAAAATAGCTGTAATGTGTGAGTTAGGGGGTGTGTGTTTGTTGTTTTTTTTTAAAGTAATTACAGACTGCATGTATATACTTATGAAACACTAATTACTTCAAGGTCATAGAAAGAGTTTCTTTATTTTTTTTTAATATCCCATGGTTTCCTTTTTATAAAGCAGAGTAATTAAATTCCCTATCAACCAATTTCATGTGGTGTCATTTCACTGCATTATGCTAAATGGAAATATGTAGAATTTATGCTGGTATAGGACTTCTTATTCTGCTATTTGCTATTTTTGCTGATTGACACATGTCTGGGGGACTCCTTAAGAAACAATATAATTAGTCTATTTGCATTGCCTGGAATTAGGTGACCTTTGGTTTTGTCAGTAATTAGACCATTCCTGCTGTACACCGTTACTTGCTGGTAGTCACTAACCAGGCAGAAAAGGAGTCCAAGTGGCTCATTTACTGAGCTACAAAAGCTTTTCAAATGTCATTACAATGAACAGAAAATTATAATTAATAGTGCAGTATCATTTTATGGAAGTGTCCCACAGATAAAATGTGGCTAGAAGCATTTATTTATCTAGAAAAAAAAAAACCCAAAAACTTAAAATAAATCAGTTTATTTTCTTGTGCAACTTCTGTAGCCTCCAATGGTAAAATTCTTCAGTGCTGTAGCACCTGAGAGCATGTGGAGGTCGTGAGTGTTTTCTTCTTAGGAAGTATGTTATGTAGGTGTACATACTGAGCCTAGTTTTTACTGAGGGTCTTTATAACTGATTCTCTAAGGCTACTGAAAAATTTATATGGCAGTGTATATTATTTATATAATCCAAAGCCACATCTCCTATGTAGTGCTCCAATGTCATTAATTATTTTTTCATAGAAGATCTTAAAAGGCAACATGGTAAATTTTGAAATAATATTTTTACACTATTCATAGGGACTTTGAAAAATCGTTAAGAATCAAATTCCCAGGTACTTGCATGCTTGATCATATATGGATGATATTTTCCTGCATGAAACCAGCCCCGCAATAAGATAAATCTGGATTGTCATTACAACAAATTGAAGGTTCATGCTTTCATTTCTGGCAGTTAATTGAGGCACCCAAGTTGATAGCCTAGATTAAATAGACTCCTAGTTAAGGTCTCGCTTCTGTGCTTCAAGTTGCATGGTAGAATGAATCAAAATTGTAAAGTCCTCATAGTAAATGACTCACCAGAACTGAATTTTACACAGAATATCAGGACTGTATTGAAGATTTACCAGTAAGAAATGACTGCATTGCATCACCTGGTTAAGATAATTGCTCTATGCATTTTTGTGATTGTCTTGTAGCACTGTAGTGTTAGAAGACAAATGAGGTATATTCACAGGACAGTATTAAAAAATAGGAATTACCATAGTCAACTAACTCCCCTGTTACAGTGTCCGTTCATTGATCATTACATATATGAGTTAAAGTCCTATAATTCCGGAGTGCTGAATATCAACAAAGAGGGGTATTCTTCAGAGGATAATTGAAATCTTTTTCTGTGGGCAAACATCAATCCGCAAATCTTTTTCTGAGATAAATATGCAGCATTTATTTTTATATACATGTCAGAAGCGTTATTCTCTCAGCTGAGTGCACTATATGTACACTATAGCTTTGCATGCAATTTTTTGTCTCTGTTTTCATAAACAGGCAAATTCAAACCCAGATGTTGATAATGTCATTTAAATTTAAATTCATGTTAACATAATGTAGTTATGTAGTTATATACATTTGAATTAAGAGATTTTTTTTTATAAAGCAGCAGATTTGTTTTTTTTGCTGCTGGCACCACTGCTTCAAATCCTCAGCCACCAAGTATTTTGGAAAGGTGACCAAGGTGATTTTTTTTTTCATAGGAAAAATATTTATTTTACCTTGCTTTAAACATAAAAGTCACACCTGAGAAGGATCAGATTTCTATGGTCAGCGGAGATAAAATAGATGCGCTGTTCTAGAGAGATGCCTGTTCCTCTCTCTAACTACTTTTGCCTCTGAATTAAAAACTTAAGGGTAAGTTAACCAGGATGTCTAATTCCATCTGATTCTTACATTTCAAGACTGAAATAAGTTCATTACACTGTTCTTTAAACTTTGGCAGCTGTATCTGAGAATCATCAAAGAGCTCAGCTGAAGGAAAAGTTAACTTCAGTACCTTACACTGGAGTTCTGTAGTCAAACCCCCCACTGAGTTCATTGAAAGGCTAGAGACCTGTGTTACCCTGTTACCCTCATCTTTCAGTTTTTGTTTTTGGTTTTTTGTGTTTTTTTTTTTCCTCCTTTCTTTTAATCAAGAAGCCAGTTTATTGGAAGAAGTACACATACAGGTGTTCCTCACTCATTTCTGTGACAGAGGTAAAGCTTTACAGTGTCACAGCTGAGATTTCTAAACACTCGGAGAACCTGAATCAGTTTTGACACTAATAGTAGACAGGTGGTAACAAAACTGAATAAATTCATTTAGAAAATTCAGGATTTTCTATTCAAACCAGAAGACTGACAAGTTGCAAACTTCTTTTTTTTTCCTCAGGCTTGAAAAAAAATTTATTGACATTTCAGAGTCTTTTGAAACACTGGTTCAGTGAGATGTCAGACTTGTATTTTTCAATACAAAATTGTTATTCTCACTTTTTAATCTGTATCAGTAAATTATATTTTTTAAAAATACCCATCATAGAAACAATCCAGTTATCAATAAAATTACATCATGGGGATGCACACCTAGAACACTTGGCAGAGGGCTAGCCTTTAATAGATTCAACTATCTAAAAAATTAGGCACCTTACAATTGTCTGATGAAGTAGAAAGATACAGGTGCCTCCACAGACTGCTTAATCTCATCCATTTTAGATATAATTATTTATAAATATAAATAAATCATGAACTTTGACTTTTTTTTTGTTGTTAATTTTTTGTCAAGGTATATCAGTTACATTGAACTAGGTTTAGACAAGTAGCTGAGACTGGATCTTAATTTTAATAACTATTGTTAGCTGTGATGCCTGCTGCACTATAAATTTCACTTGTTTAGCTGCCAGTGCTAAAATTTGTGAAATTTTGTCTCTCATTCAAAGTATAAGAATGGAAAGCAGCCCCTATATAATGCAATTCCTCCTAGAGATAGTGACATTTGGCTATAGCATTTCGTTAGTACCACAAAATATTCATCAATATCTATACTGAAACAACAGGAAATCTGGAATTCTTAAAGTATTCTTAACTGAGGACTGCTCTATATGATCTTCTCTGACCAGGCTTGGACAAACAGCCACTACTTGGCTGAAAACAAACAAAGCAAAACCCAGTTGTTTTTTTTTTTTTGTTTTGTTTAACTTTAATAACCTAATCATTCCTCTCAAGTTAATCTTGGGAACTTTCACTATCCAGCCACACCACCACATCCTAAGTTGCCAAACATCACAATAATGTTTCATTTTACTGCTAGGAAATTATATAGTGCAGAAGCGAGGGGCTGGGGAGTAAAGCTTTAGACAAACTGATTGAATGCCTTGTCACATTACTTTCCTTCATGAACAGATTTTTGTGTTTGTCATTTCAAGTTTACAGGATCTTTAATTTTGTGAGTTGCTGAACAAAGGTAAATGATGTTGATTTGCCTGCATTAAAACAAAGTTATTGAAAAAAGGTTCAACAGAAAATATTTGGCTAGCCGAGAGTGACAATAATACAGATTGGTACTCTTTTCTATATATCTCATTATTTTAGCAGTGTTCTATGATCTGAGCTGCAGTTTAGCAACTCTGCACCCTTTTTATTAAATCCAAAACTGTCATTTCAGTACTTTCCTTGGATAAAAAGAAAAAAAAATAGATATTTATGAAAATTTTGTTTAGCACAAAACCTTTGTGCACATTTCTAGTGGGGTCTATCTATCTGCTCACACACCCACATGTGTACAAAGACATAAATACACAGACCTGCTGTGCAGGCACAGGTACATTGGCTGTGAAACTGTGAAGTTTTTTTTCAAGTGTATTTTAGGCAAGATTCTTGTCTGAGCTTGTAAATGAAAGCTAACTAGATGTAACTAGAAAAATAAATACAGTGAAAAATAAATAATTTAAATAATTTCTAATTAGTCTGTATATAGTTAAGAAGGATTTGAACTATACTGTTGGGTTTTGTTTGGTTGGTTTGGGAGAAAGAATGTATTATCCGTGAACAACATACCTGAATGTTACTGTCATAGTTATATTACTGTCAAACCTGTTAAACCTGTTAAGATAACAGGTGAGGACTGGGGGGCTTGGTGGAGCATGGAAAGTGTTTGCATTTCATGCGCACAGCATTAACTATTCATGCAAACTAAAAATCGCCTGGGATAGCTCACATACATTTAACATTTAGTATTTTCAAATTCATAAAGGACAAAAGATGTTTTTCTTTTAATCACTCTCAGTTTAGACTGTTTCTAATTAATTTTCCTAATCAACGTCTTAAAGTGTAGCCTTCTTATTTATTAAATAGTAGGTGAAATTGTCTCTAGCTATAGCCCACCAAAGTTTCTGAATATTAAACCTAATAGAAAACTACACGGAGTAATATCCACAAAGAATGTTTTTTTCAATTTCTTGGGGGGAGGCGGGGGGTAGCGTAAAGGGAAGGCTTTGTGTTATGCCATGAATTTTCTAGTACTTCAGAAAAATCCACAGATACATTTGTGAGAATATCTTTAGCGCAGAAAGATTTGTAAATTATAAACCTGTGAAATTAGGAATTTAGAAAAAAAGCAACCACTGACCCTTAGCTACAAAGGTATCTAAATCCTTTATGAAATTCACTACTAGCTTTACAGGCTCTGGAACTATTGAGAAGAGGATTATTCCTATAGTTTGGCTCAGCATTAGATTTTGAATTGATTTACTGGCATTTGCTAAAAGGTGTTACAACTCCCCCATTCCCGGAAAAATAAAACAAGAAGTCAATATCAAACATTGTATTAACCTCAGATATTAATATCAGTGTTTCTAATAATAATAACAACAATAAGTAGTGGAATTTTCTCTAACTAGAACACGGATGCATACAAGCTATCAAATATATTTTTATACATAAATATTGTAAATGGAGTAATCTATAATAATAATTTGTATTATTTATAAGAAACAATTCCAAGATCTCTGTTGTTCTTCTAATCTGCACTAGTTTTAATTTAATTAGTTTAATACTAGTTTTAATTACCTAAAATAGGAAACAGAGATAGAGTATTTAATCTGCAAACATTTTACCCTTCTGTATTTCTCATTTCTCTACCAAGTAAGAAATAGAATATTTAAAAGTTCTTTGGAAGTTATTAAACCAAAGTGTCATGGACAGCCTAAGATGTTAAAATAGAAAGTTGTCACTGACATTTTATCTATGCAAAAAAGATTTCTAATCTCAAGATGTGGAGGTAAAAATGACAGATAAACAGTAAATAGAAGTACAGTATAAAGGTGTCACTTCTCTTTTGCATCCCCAGCTGCTTTCCTCCTCAACCTTATTCAAATTTATTGCAGATTTTTTTCAAGGCTATAAAATCCTGGAGTGTAACACAACCTCACATAATGCTTCCCTCAACTTTTATAGCAGAGGTATGATTTACTATTGCAATAAAACTCTGCTATCAAGTATTTTCTTACCACTTTTATCTCTTCTGTTGATGCATAAAATGTAAAATGAGTTTCCTGTCTGAATATATAATTGAAGACAAAGTTACTTATTGCAAACTACTTTGGGAAGCAAAATAGATTTAGGTGTGTTAGTTTAACACTGACACAAAAACGTCTCACGATGTATAATTCTTATCTTTGATACCCAGGAGCCTCAGAATTTAAGCAGACTGGTAAAATCCACAAGACTTCAACTCTGTTATCGCAGAGGCATACAGTAATTTCTGTGTTTGACTTGTGCATCAAACAATTGGATCATTACTGCTCTTTTCATAATAGAGTTCAAATCTGATCCAAAAGCAATATCACCCAAGCTGTTTCTATATATTCTAGTTATGCTTCACTTTTTTTGATCAAGAATTACATTTCTAAGTGCTATTCTTCTGAATTCTTTGCAAAGAAAAAAGACATAAAACATTTTATTCATACAAAATATTGTCATGCCCCAACAAGCAAAATAGGTTTTACACTTTCCCCTTCATTCAGTCATTATTCATTAGCTTTGCAATGCTTTTCTCAGCAATGTTGCATGAAGATAAAAATAGAAGTATAAAATGAGTAAAATAAAATAAAAAAAAAGAGAACAATACTGCACATTTCCTCCAGATGTGAGTGCTTTGAATGCCACATCTTAGAAGCTTTGGCATCCATTAAACATGCTGCCTCCTGTGGCTTAAAAGGAAGTTTGGTTGATATTAAATTCAGCGAGGTTTTTTTTTTTCCCAGGCCTGTATGGTGGAGTTGCACTTTAGCATAAAAGAACAGCTTGTAGTCTAAAATGTGTGGCAGGCAGAAACTGTCAGATGCACAGTGTGGACAGAGAGAAAGGAGTATGTTCTAACTTCCATGTGCAAGGATTTCTGCATGGAACTCACCTAGGCATGAATGGAGATGGCAGCGTCCCCTGCTGAGCTAACTTTTGTGCTTTTATTGCAGCACTTGTACCAGACTTATACACTGTTTCTTGGCTGGTTTCTCTTCTCAGATGAACAGTGGGAACTGCACCTGCTATTTGCTACCAATTCTTTCTCTTGTTTGCTGCCCTGTCAGATTTATTTGAAAGAATTTTTGGAGTAGTGGAAGAAATGTTATAAGAAGGCTGCCATTTATAGGAAGCATTTTTATTAGAGCTTTTTGAAGGCCTTTTTTTTTTTATTTTCCCCATGAACAAACTCCAGCTTTTGAAATGTGTCTTCCTTCTGAATTGGAATTAAATCTGAAAATTTGTATGAAGAGATTTAAAAAAAAATAATTTCAGATTAATCGCTTTTATTTAAATTCTATTCTGTACTGTAATACACAGAATAATATAAATAGAAAATAGAACAGGATGGCATTTCATGGCTGCCTGTGACAGCATGGTTTTGTATTTGCTGACCTAGTAGATCTCTTTCAATTCTATGAACAGTAATTTCATAAGAAAAGATTAAAGACAGTCGACATCGTCAGCTTTTTGCTTCTTTGAAACAAAATTTCGGCAAAATTACAGCACTTTCTGTGCTGTTTCACTGTTCCAGTAGAAAATGCTGCCAACATTTTTTTTTTCTCCAAAATACTTTACATGCTTAATATATGCTTTTAAAAGTTACTTGTAGAAGTAATTAGATTGGCATTTTGTAAGGTGTATGCAGAGCAATAGTTCCAATTTCTGCCGCTTTTTTTTTTTTTTTTTTTCAGCACAAATAACTAGGAGGTGAAATTGCGCTGCTAACCTTGAATTGCTCTTATCATAACTCAGTAATCCTATAAGAATCCTCTACCCGCGTTTTTTCTTTACCTTCTTATGGAGTTTAATTTAGAATGAATGAATGGACCATCTTGTTTCTGGTGGCAGTTATTAGTGAACTACTACATTGTCAGACAGAAAAAGGCCGGTGCAGAACCAGAAGATTGTGCACTTACTGCCTCATGGAAACTAGCAGAGGTTTTGAATTAAGAAGCAGAATAGCAAAGAGCAATGCTATATACTACAGGACTGTGCTACTCAGCCTTTTCCTAACTAAGCATTACTTAAAGAAAGGCAAGAGGTTTATGCAAGTACTTGATAAGTCTATCTCAGTGAAATAATAAGCTTCTAGAAAGGAAATTTTAATTACAGCTATTTCAGAAAGTAGAACCTGGGGCAAACAAAGGGAAAGTGGCTTGTCTGAAGTCAGCAACCAAAGCAGGGTATAAAATTCATGTTTCCCCACTACAGAAAATGCCGCCTTAACACCAGAGAAGGTCTGTATAAATCACTTATCTCACTTAATCAATTGTCTGCCATTGCAGAGGAGTTTGGATTGGTAGCATCTGTTTTTCTCATTTTCTGTCTGCCTTTGGCGAAAAGCTTAGTCTTCTGAAAACTGAAGTGCTAACTAAAGTCTTTGGGCTTAATTTAAGAGCTTGTGGGAGAAGCTTAATGGTTTATGATATATGGGAGGTCAGAGCAGATGATCTAATAGTCTCCTCTCACCTTAGACCATATGAAACTATGTAGACTCTTGAAATATGATAAAGCTAGTACCGATGTCACAGATCACAGTGATAACACTGAACTAAACCTTCTGCTTGACTGCAGCCTGAGAACGAGACTGGCTATGAGTATCCCAGAGACTCAGCCTGGCCCTGCATGCCAGAGGAGAGCAGCAGCAGCAAAGGAACCTGAAATAGCTGCACCTGATGTTTTATAAAAAAAAGAGAAAACTGCTGGAAAGTACGCTCCCACTTGAAAGAAGTATGCTACATAGTACGTTTGAGAGCCTGGCTCCACTAAATGAAAAGGTCACAGGCTTTGGTTTCAGGATGGAGAACTGTTACATAGGGAGGAGGTTAATTCTTGTTCAGAGTGTTTTGGTTCAGCTACATATGCTGTGACCAGCTTCTCTTGGAAAAGGTTATTACTGAGTCTCAAGTAAGGGACTGAACATATAGACACTGGGTTATGGTCACTGAATTAAGTATTTCCTGGAAACCAGAAGTAAGTGGGTTTCCAAATGGGTTCCTGAACCCATTTCCGTGTTATCCTGCGCCCTATATACATCAGTGAAAAATGCTGCTTGAGAAAAGGGTTGCATGCCCTTGGTGACAGGTTGAACAGCCTGTTTTCAGTCACAGCAGGATGGAAGTGCAGGCTCCACTGAAGTTTGCTGAAAAACTGCTTTGGAATAGAAGCTAATTAGAAAATGCTTCAGAGGTGGGATAATTTTGCTTGTTTAGAAATATACTTGCTTTCTGTAAGCATTTTCTAGACAGGAAAACAACTACTACTCTCAGATAGAAGCTAAATAAAGATAGCTGAAAGCTAGATCTAGTTCCTGAGATATGTACCAAGGCCTCAGCATTGCATTTCACTCCAGCTGTTGTCCTCCTTTTCCCCATGCCCTCCTTCACTGAGCAGCATGACTGCTTGTGCTGTTTCTTTGAAGATTTACTTAGCAGGTTGGTCTTGTGATGTGGGACGCTGCACTGCTGCTTTGCTGCCCTTGCACACTGACAAGAAGGGCCTAATACCTTACAAAGATCAACAGACATGCATTTATTTGTAGATAAGCTTTATTCTTTTCTTCTTTTTTTAACCGAGTCTTATATACTGTCATTAAAACATAGGGAGGGATAATGTGGTTAGACAATTGTTGTGATAGCATTCTGAATGGAATTGAATGTAGTAAGACCGCATTTTAAAAAGTGTAAGGAAGAGATGTTGCTGTAATCAAGGTATGAGATAAAAAGATAGGGATTTTAGTTGTGCAGACATAGCTGAGAAATGTCTTTTTACATCTGTCAAACAGAAAGACTTTTTAAAATTTAGTCAGGGTCTGGATGTAAAGACCTCAAGAAAGGAATCTAGAGACAAACATTATTTAAAATATCATTATTTTAACTGACACAATATAAATAGGGAAAGTGATCAGAAAATTGCAAAATAACAAGCAAGTAGCAAATTAATTTCCCCAGAGGTCAATTCCTATATGCAAACACAAACTCGAAATCCACAGAATTTTTCAGATGGAGATTATAACATTCTTAAAAATTAGAGATTAAAAAGGAATACTGTCTTAGCCAAAATATTTTTTTTTGAAGCAAAAAAGAAGTCCAATACATATTTATGTTCTCAAACACAGATAAATATCATTCAGGAGCACAAAACTTTCCCAGAACATCCATAATCACTGAAAGACTACAAATCTCAGAGAAAAAAAACCTAAAAATGTAAAAGCAGCTTCATGGAATAAATTCTTAACTGGCACAATTGGAATTAACATAACATAAACTTATTCTATATAATGCTGTTCTTCATGTTGCTTGGCGTTAGTGCATATCCAAGTTTTTAGACTGTTGTCCAGCTTCCTCCTTTCCAGTCTTAGTGCAGATAAATACCCATGTCATTTGTGACCTCATTGTGACTCTACAGATACATTAAAATCTGGTTAGAGGTGCTAAACCACTTCATGGCTATATTAGGAATGGATAACTGAAACAGTAAAATGAAATTTGTATGCATAGTACAAACCTTCTCCTTATAATCATATGATTCTGTTACAAATATTTTATTGAAGGAATGACATTACTATGAAAGGTGAGGGGGTCTTTGGATTTGGTTTTGGGGTTTTTTTGTTTGGTTGGTTGTTTTTTTTTTCCCCAGGCAATTCAGCATTATTCATATAGACAAAAAGAAAGAAAAAAATATCTATATAAAATTGCATGTAAAAACTGAAAAAAACCAAAACCATATTTTTATCTACACACTAAAAATGAATATTGACTTTCATTTATGTGAGTACACCAGAGTGCAGATAGAGAAATCTTGTGCTTATGTATAGAAAAATCTTATCCAGCTAAAGAGAATAAATAGCATTGAAGGACACATTAAAGGTTCTTTTGCTTTTTTAGTTTTACTGAATATTAATCAGGAGTTGTAAGCTTTTTTCCTCGCAATGTCACACTAACTAAGGGAACCACATCCCTCCCAATCAAATACCATCAATAAAATAAGTCAGTCTTGCCATGATTTTGCAGCAGTTACTCAGCCTGGCATACTACCTCTTAGATTCCAGGAAGAGTGATTTTCCTGTCAGCTCTTCTGGTGATGAGAGGTTTTTTTCTCAGCCGTCGTATTTAACAGGCATCAGGCTACAAAATCATTTTTCAGCTATGTAGTTTGGATTCACTTCTTATGTCAGCATTATGTTGCTTAAGTGTGTCTTCACTGAAGAGGTTTTGGGGTGCATGTGGATTTTCTATCCAATCCCACCTTACATTTGTAAGATTTAAACCTCACTGAAGCATTTTGTAAGTGTAAATTAGCTGTGATAAAGATCTATGATTTTTGCTGAAGAATTTTCTCTCGCTTCCCCATAAACATGTTTTTATACATTTACTAATAGCCGTTTGCCATTTTCTACCCATATAGCATATTACATTTTCATCTTATGATTGCTGACTGCAAGAAAATAGTTAACTCAATGTGAAGACACTAATAGAAAGGTAGAGTCTGAATCACAGAGTATATATATTCTACACTGAAACTTAAATTTTGTGTAAACATGCAGATATTCACAATCACGGGTTATGCATGTAACTTATTATTAGGTTTTGGCTGGAATAATACAATCTGGTAACAGCATTTTGAGATGATGGTGGGTTTAGGCACAGAGGAACGCAAAAGTCTTAATTAAATTTAATTCTGGGTATGACATGGAAGCTATTGACCTTGTGTTGATAACAAAAGACAACTCACTTTTTATATAGACTGTTATATTTGTTCAGTGCCTCCTATATTATTAATCAAGAGGTGGAGATGGGGTCTGACAGGGGACAGATGAGGTTGTTCTGGACTTGTCCTACTTCTTCCTTGCTGGGATGAGATACCGAGTAGCAGAGAACAATTGCTCACTCTCCATAAAGGTTCTCTTGCACAAGAAACAACTTAATTGACTTTCCTGACTAATACTTGAGGTGATGTAGTGAGTTGATAGAACAGGTGGTATCTCTGAACAGATGGATACTGCATGCTATCTGTCTTTAAAGAACTGAAGTGATGATTTTGATTTGCTTATCTAGTATCTTGCAGTAACTGGGTTTTGAATGAGGTCGTCCTAATTATGAGTCATTACACAGCTGAATGACTTTATTCTACTATTACTTAGAGTGGTACTAGTCCTCTTTAGTCACATGTTTATCTGTTACTGCCAGCAAGTGTCCTTTCTTTCTTCCGCCCCAATAGTTAAGGTCTTTATTTCTAGCTGCTATTTGTTTCAGCACAGTAAACTTTGGAGTAAAACAGCTTCAGCTTACTGTATGTGTAGGAGGAGGCAGAGGGGAGAGTAGAACCTCTCTGTGTGCATAAGTGAATTTTGGACTTATCCACCTGCAAGCAACATTTTCTTAGTGCTGGATCTTGAGAGCTCAATGTCAACTGGCTTGATATCTTCATGTCCCCAGTCTAAAGAGGGCATGGAATAGGATATAAGGCAAATAATTCTGCTCTCTGGTGTAAAATTAGAAGTTTGTGAAAGGTGTGTATGCTTTTACAGTTTACCATGAGATTAAATAGCATTTACTGGTGGCTAAAAATGTTGTGAACTAATTTCACCAGTTCATTTCAGACCTTTTCATTTAAACTGACAGAAGCAAATTATGGTGCTATAGTTCATTCATCCATGATTTCACGCTCCTGCACCCTAGGAAACAAGAGGCAAATCTCAGCGGGTTTCTTCGTGGTAAAACATTTTTAATTAGTAAATAATTCTGAAGCTGCACATTCAAAACAAATCCTCACTAAGCAAGCCATATTGTCACTTGCAATCACAGCACTTTCAGATTTCTCAATGACTGCGTGCATAGGTTCACTTTTCACAGCGGTTTTCTCTCCAAAAAGAGAAGAGAGCCAGTCCTGAAGACTGTTGTTGTTTCTTGCCAGTTAGACGAGCATACAAATTGAGCCAAGTATGCCTTTGTGGAAGCATTTCAGTCTGCAATCCATGAGACTTATAAATAGAAACTAAGCAGTGAGTGCTGAAAAAATGTGAGGGAATGTGAAACAAATATGCATTTTGTTTAATGGAAGTATGGTCAAAAATAGCGGTTTTCGGTGATGGCTTTAACAGGATGAGTGAAAAATAAACTTGAATGTCTTTCGTAATGTCAGTTTTTAATTCATAAAGAGGAGAAGCAATTAAAACTCCTGGGCTAGGATAAAGAGGATATAAATAAAACAAACAGGAAAAAAATGGAACCACATTTCCAAAAGATTTAAAAGGACTTGGCAAAGATGATTGAAAAAAAGTTGTATAGGAAGCATAGATTTTGTTTCAAATTACTTTGATTTTCTTCTCACTTGCAGGACTATATCTCATACTTGTGTGGATGTCTTGGCAAGATGTCCTCTCTCCGTAGCTGTTTTGCAAGTTGCCATGGCATACCCACTAAGAAGAAAGTATATTTAATAATCATTTAAATGTTGCATAATCTAGCACCCAGAATGTTGCTACTGGAAACCCAATTCAACCCCTCTGTGTGGAGGAATTACAATACAGTCTTTAATTACCTAATCATATATCAATCATTATTTCCAGAGAATCTTGATCCTATTCAGCGCAGGAAATATTCAGTCCAAGTTAATGAGCTAACCCCGGTATTTGCCTTCCTCCTTGTTGTTCACTATATGTTGAAGTTCTTTGTTACAGTGTTCATATCCTGTTTTGAAGACAGAGCTACTAGTTTTGTCATGGAATTTGCTATGACATTTATCACTACTATATCTGAATGCTTTGCAAATATTAACACATTTATTTTTCAGTGCGGGATCAAAAGGATATTAGTACCCTTTGCAGCTTTCAAAAACTGGAGCATAAGCCATTGTTACATGCATGATCTCAAGTCTCAGAACCCTAAATTGACCACTCAGGAAATAAGCAGAAACTAAAGGTGAAATTACCTGACTTCAGTAACATTTCATCTTACTTAGAGGAGCTCATGTAGACATTGGTTTCAGTCAATGGAAAGTAAGTGGCACTGACAGGAAGTGATTCATCCCATCTTAGGGATGATGTCTTAAACATGGCATCCTTGGCAAATGCCCATTTCTCTCCAACGATTTGAAAAGTAGCTTTTTCTTTTCACCCTAATCAGTCATTTATAGGAAGTGTAACAACTCCCCTAGTACCATATATCCATTTTGTATGGTGAAGGCAAGGACAAAATCTAAGTCAGGGTGGGATTCATCATGTAGCTTTTTCAGGGGACATTTGCTAATCTTTTAAACTATATCTTTTAATACCTAGACTTGTAGCAAATGATCCATTTCTGATCACTATAACACTACTCACTACTAAATTTTTGTTGCTTCCCAGGACAGTTTTGTCCTATTGCACTCAATCAGGAACTGTTTCAGAGAGTTTCTTTTCTAAGTAGATTTATCTTTGTCTCTTCCATCCATCTCCTAGTCCTAACTGTGCAGCAGCTGGAGGCTTTTCTCCCAATTCCTTGTAACATCTGCTTCCATTCACCACCTTTTTCTTTTCCCACTGGTAAATAAGAATTTATATCTATTCTTATTTTGTCCTTGACTTGTCATACAGCCGTGGTCTTACCAACTGTCTTTGTGCTCATTCTTCCTTCCTAAAAAAACCTAAAAGTTTCAGACTGCTGCCATCTCTCCAGTCCTCCTCTTTCTGTTCAGTTTCAGTCATCTCTCCTGTTAGCTGTTATTTCTAGACTCAGATTCTCTGCCACTTTCCTGGTCACAGTGTAAACACCTTGCATCGTCTGCAAAGATCTAGCTTATGTCCCCATGACAGTCTAACTAAATGTTGCTTCTCACCTCTTGCTCCAAAAGAGTAAAGGCCATGGCTTTTCTCCATAAATGACTGTATTCTGGAACAATGTGGTGCATTAAAAATGGTATTTGTGCTTGCTTTCCTGGATTTTTACGGTTTAAAGGAGGGGAATAAAAAAATTACCCACTCCATCCCCCCCATCCATCTTCCCACATTTAAAGATGTTATGAAGTCTGCTTGCAATAGCTGCCTTCCTAACTCATCCTCCCCAAATCACATGCTGCAATTTACAGGAATGAAGTAGCCCTATAGTGTTTACTTTCTTCAATGTTCCGTAGTCTAAACTGCTGCAGAGCAAAATTAACCTCCTTCTCGTCAGTCTCCCACTGCTCAGAGAGTTTTGAATAGCAGCAGGAAAATATGACAAAAGACTCTTGTCAGTTTTAACTCTGCTATAGCCTGTCAAATCTCTGGGTTACAGCAATGGCTCTCCAGCTGCCTGTCTGCTGATTCAGAAAGCAAGCACTGCATTGCCTTCATTCAGTTTATAGTTTTGAGACCCTCTTTTCAGAATTTTTGAAAAAAAGCCTAGATTCTGCAGAAGCTGATAAGTGCGTGGAAGTGGTGAATTTATTCACTAGTAACTCAGAGAAAATCTCCAGATTGACATTAATTTGATTCACCCATATAAGTGGACTGGAATTAAGTATTACAATGCATTTTGATATCCTGATATTTCTTTATGATGAATATCTCACAGAGTGTAATGAAATTAACCCAAGTATTAGAAATATCACAAGAAAGTGATCCTTCTGAGTGTTCAACACAATGAACAAATGGGGTTTTTAACATTTGAGTGTGTCTCAGAGGAATTATGTAGGTGAGTACTGGCATGTAGGAAGTTAAAGCATTAGCCATTTTCAAAATATGCTTCTAAGATTTTTAGAAGATTTTTTTCTGCCTATACACAGTTAGAGTTTGTATTATTGACATCACTTCGAGGACTGCATACAATGATGCTTCATGTGAGTATCAGATAGAATCCTCATCTTGAAATTTTCTGTTGCCTGTAGCTTTCTTGTCACTTCAAAACAAAATGGCAAGTGAAGGAAGATCTTTACCCTGTCAGGCTTCACTAACGTATTGCATCTCCTGTAGTGTTCTCCTAAAGTGTCAGAATACTGTGCTGAATGTAGGCACCATTTAAAAATATCAGCTATTTCACTGCCCCCCACACCTATCCTTTCCTTTAAAGCATTTTAGAAATAAGCTGTCATGTTGGAATTGCTTTGTCCGAGTCCTTTAAAAACAACAATTGCAAAGAAATCAAACTGCCCTCTCTCTCCTTGGCCTGGAAAGACCTGAATATTCTAGCTGTCTCTGCAGCCAACTCCACTGGAATTTGAAGAATTACTTCAAAGTTTGATTGTTGGTACCCCAACCCTGTTAAACTCTGGACAATGCTTGGGGAATTAGTTTCAGAGCAATATTTAGGGTCTAAAGGAGCATGTCTCTGTAATCTGGCAAAAGCCATCTCAGCAGTATTATCAAGCCACTGAGGGAATCTTCAAATGCTGGCTTCTTTGTTCTTCTTCCTTCTGGCATCTATCCGGAATTGCTCCCAGATCAGAGAGATGTGAAAGTCCCTTATGATTACGGGTCTCTTTGTGAAAGTGTCTGGGTGGCCCTGTGCCAGACCACTGCCTTTCATTTCTGTAAAACTCTTCACCTGCGGTTGACAGACAGTGCAGTGACTGAGAGATAGCTGTTAGAAGGAAGGTGAAAGAGAGAAAGCTGTCACTGCAGTGTTGGCAGATTCACAAATACATGACTATTCTTCCATACTTATCCCAAGGCGAGATAATGGCCATTGAACTGGGTATTGCTTCACATAAACACTGCCATTTAAGCACTGGAAGAGAGAAAAACTTTTAGGCATCTCAGGTCATCTGCCTCAGTTAGAAGAGGTCCTTGCTCTTTTGCTCTGCTGGTGCCTAAGCTGCTGAAACTTGCTGTTTTCAAGTATTGGTAAACAATGTGAGAATAGATGATGCTACTGATTAGAGTAAATAGGGTAATGATTAAAATCTCAAATATCTTATGGCTTCTGTACTCGCCCAACTCCAAAGGAATTTGAAGTCACTCTGTTAGTGTTATGTTTTTTGATATGGGCATCTGTACTCTGCAATGTTCTAAGTTAATTAATATACCTTATACTTAGTAAGATTCACTCATCTCAATTTTAATAATAATAAAAAAAGAACAGCAAGGGTTTAGAAGAGTGTGTAGATTCCTTTACTTTTAACATAACCTATTAGTCTGGTTCTAAATCATCATTGCCTCCTTTGTCGTAGAAAAAGCGTGGAAGCTGACATATTAGTCATTTCTTCACCAAAGTGTGCCTGAAAGATAGGAAACCTGTTCCTGGAATTTACAGGGAAATTGTTGCTAGGCAGAAGGATTAGGATTTGCAAAATCTTTTTGTTTTAGAAATGCCTGGGTTTCAGATCAATACAGTTTCTTGTCAGTCTTTTGAAAAGTGTTATTTGTACAAGGTTTTCAGAGGTATCTGTGATATAAACCTTCCAAACCTCTTGCATTACCTATTATCTAGGTGTTTTTTTTCTGAGATGGATGGTGCTCGCTGGTTCATAAGTGAAATTATTTCCTGATCTGCATTAATAAGGTTCATCAATATGATTTTCTGTTTCCAATCTGGAAGTTTTGGGGAGTTTGGTCAAGAACCTGATGCAGAGCTGTTACATAAGGTTATATAAACTATAGATTTTTGTATAGAAGTGTGCCAAAACTATTGAAATTCTGGACATAATAATTTAATTATAGATACTGATTTTTAAAAAAGGAACCCAAAAACCTTGAAGATGGTATTCAAACATATTAATCTTATCAAATTTTCCTTGAAGGCAGTCCTGCAAAGAGTTTAGTGTTGTAGTACTCTATATAAATCAGGGAAGGTTATTTTAACATAAAAATTATGTAAGTATGCAATCTTTGTTTAGACTGTATTCCTGCAAGTGTATACACTTGCTTCTTTGACATAATTGTGATTCTATAGACACATATGTATGTAGCATAGTCTTCAATAACACATGTAATTTATTAGTCCACCCAGTGGTGTGCTGTGTAAGCACTTTTGAGTTCAGGACTCTCTTACTGAAGGATAATAGATTTATTAGAAGAAGGAAAATTCTCTTACTCATGGAGAATAGATTTATGAGAAAAAGGAAAAAAAATATTTTTAATGAATAAAAATAAAAAAAAAAAAATCTGTTCTTTTCTCCAAAACAAAGCATAAATGCTGAGAATAGTAAGTGTTCTAATTGTAATTCCAGAAACCTCTCGTGGTATTTCTTATTTATTTATTTAGCAAAATGCATGTGAAAATTTCAACTCCCCAATCTAATTAAGTCTGTTCACTAAGATTCTGACTGGCAAGTCTTCTCTAGGCTGAGCTTTTGTGGTTTTGCTGTTCATATTTCTTAATTATTTTGGTCAAAAAACTCTCTCTATGCTCATTTGCTTCAATTAATTTCACTCAGTTATGACTGAATTCCAAGCAAAAGTCTTTTAAGAAGAATTTTCCATTAGCATTAGTTTTTGCTTCTTTTACCCTCTAGACTCTTTCATTGGTTTTGCCAATGTGTCTGCTTTTTTGGCACACCTGCTTTTGCTGCCTAGATTGTGTTAGTTCTTCTCTCAGAATCAATTGTGAGCAGCTTGCAACCAAATGCCTGATTAAAAAGTTAGCAGACCTTGAGTGCAATTACTTCAGCTCTATGGCATTCACGCATTAAACCCAGTGTTAATTGTTTCCCATTTTTGTAACGATCCTTATAATAGGATAAAAACAGAAGAGATCATTTCTTGAAGTTAAAACAGCAGAAAATAAAGACATTTACTCTGATTAATTATCTCAATATGAAATTAAACACAGTCACAAGTAAACAGAGGGTCTTTGTGCTAGATACCAGTGAAAATTGTCATTGCTACTGTTTGAAGTACTTAGTCTGAAGGCTGGCACAACACACACATTTGTCATATTTGAGTTTAGACATAAAGCAGGATTAAGTAAAACATTGAGTTCCTGGTTTGGAGGAGTTTCACAACATTATATATGTCCATATCGTGATGTGTGTATAAATAGGCATTGTTTTACAGAAATGCACAGTTCTGAGGTTTCACTTGGATTACTTATGTATGGTATCATATACTTTAGTATATGAAATCTTAGTTAGACATTTAAAGTGGCAATAAAGGGTAGCCTGAAAACACAGCAAGCTGAGTGGTGTCACTAGTGATACTAATGATCACTAGTGAGACTAGTGACATCTTCTAAGATTAAAATGACTCCTGTAATTTTTGGAAAACTCACCTTGAGGTATTTTCACAAATATTTAGTAGAAGCATTTATTCAGGATATCATTTTCTCACCATTACTTCCTGTGCTTATTTTCCCAAAGATGCCCAGGCTGCTTGCATATAGATGACTACTGGATTTTACAAGGAAATGTCTAAAGGGGGGAACAGTAAATGTAATTTTTATTTGTAATTGTTTTAAAAAATCAAAGCATGGAAAGAAATGTCTTCAAGTAAAATTCATCATCATAAAAGTGAAATTAGATGATTAAAGAAAAGATCAGTAAGTAATTTTAAAAAAGCAAAGGGAGATCTGCTGCTTTTTGGTTTGGGTTGCTTTTTTGTTTGTTTGTTCATTTGTTTTTTTTTCAGAAGGAAAATATATCCACAGAAACAATCAGAAGAAACCATAATGATTTAGATCCGTCAAGGAGGACACATAGCTAACCATAGTAATCATATGGAGCTGTTGCTGCTACCTTTGTTATTTCCCTATTGGTCTCTTATTGTCTTTGTCAAGTCTTCAATCAGATTGTAAATTTTGTGAGGAAACTGCATCATTTCTTACGTTATTTGAACATTAGCTCTCACAGTGCCACTCTTCTCTTTTATTTTCCACCCTTCCCTTAAGCCTTTTGTAATCAAGTAAATGGAAATTATAAACAGATTTCTCCTACCTCAAATTATAAGATCATAAAATAGTTACTCTTTAGATATCATTTGCCATTTTAGCATCTTAAATTCATTTTCAAATATCATGTTAGCTTTCATAAACCTCATCCCTAGATAAAAAAAGGCAATGATCTTTCCCACGTACTTATCACTAAGCAAAAATGGTGAGTGTTTCACATCATCGGCAGCTGACAGCAGCTGGCCACCATCAGGAGGTTCTCAGTACCTGGGAGGCAGACTCCAGGTACCTGATTTTGAGTCTAATGGGAAACTATTGATTACGGTGACTTAACATTTTATTACGCACTAAATCTGCCACAGAGTCAGTGTTCTAACTCTCTGTCCTCTACTTTAACCACATGATCACCCTCCATCCCCTGGGTTAGAATGACTACTTATATCCTCTCACATGTTGGCTTTTCTGTCATTTTCAGTTTAGATTAGGAACTCAGTGTCATGAATTCTTTAAGATGCTACTTGTCTGACCCAGCCTCTGATTTTAATTCTTAAGATTCAGGCTAGAATTCCAGATGGTCAGCTCTACAAGGGCTGTGCAAACTGGACCTGGTTGGTGTTTTGCCATTTCTAAGGAAAGTGCCAGATGTTAGTCATTTTGCTTGTTACTGAAAATCATTTGAGATAATACTAGTGGAAAAAGTCCTAAAGGATATTTGGCATTATTGCTGTGGTGAATATCTGTAGCCAGTGTTATTGAGTAAGCAGTTTCATCTTTGCCCGATAGTCATCTTATGGGAAAAAAAAAAAGACAAAAAAAGATCAAGAAATTAGAGCACATCTGTCTTTCTTTTCCTTCCATCTGTCAACCCAAGGCATGTACCATATCAATTTTTTTCCTAATGTGGGAAACATTTGGCTTCATCATTATGAAGTTAACTATATACAGTTTGGTGTTGTATTATTATTTTTTTTTACTTTTACTGTTGTTATTAGGACTGCTATTAAAAATAATAAAAATTATCTAGAGAGTTTCTAGTCCCACCTCTACAGATTTTGAACTGTGCATTTTCCTAAGCAATAATGACAAATAACCATGCCTCTGTGGAGCAAAATCTATACCCTCTGGTCTTTTTCAAAGTGCACACAAGGCACTTCTCTATTCTGTTATATACACATGTTTTAGGCTCTTGTTTGCATTAGATTCAGAATGAATTATTTGAACATTTTGATTGTATTCCTTTCAATAGAACTAGTTACAATAAATATTATCTATGACTTTTCCAATGGAAAAAGATAATTTTGTGATAAGCACTTTCCCAAATGTCTTACCCAAAGCAGTCTTACCTGCTTTTTTTTCTCTAATTCAGGTTATCTTCCAGAGAAATGTTTGGTACCAAACCCAGTGATCTAACTACCCTACCTGCTTTTTTTTCTCCAGTACATTGTTATAGCTGTTGTCACTCTGCCTCAGTGCAAAGTATGTGCTATTTAAGGAGCAAAGAGAATATATCTATGCCAAGTGGGACTTCTATGACTATTCTATAGCCTGCATATACATGAGGACATGTGATGCTTGGCATTTCAGTAGTTTGGCCATTCTGTCTTTGCATAATGGAGGTATTAATGGAATAATTACCTGTTGGTGAAATCAGCAATCCTTACTGCAGTGCAAGGCCCCCATTACCTTCTAAAGAATAACTGCAGGATTTAGCCTTTACTGAAACATGTCTGTCATTTCATACTGAAATGTCAATCTCACTTTGACTGCAGCATAGTTTTTTGACTAGGGTTTTTTGGCCATCATGTAATTCAGAATCTGAGGGCATGGTTCATATATAGTCCATTAATTACCCATAAAAATTTGATCTCCATTTAGAAACTAGAGAGAGAAGCTATTAAAAGAATATATATTTAATTGATTCCAAGAAGTTCAAGCACAAGAATCTACACACATACACAAAATACTGACCCACAAAGCCTTAATGTCAAACCTAAGTGATACTTTAATATACTTAAAGCTTGTTTAAGAAGTGATAATTAGATTTAAATTTTTATATCCAAAGAACACTTATTAGCACACACTGGAAAAGAAAATCCAACAGATTATGTATGATGAGTGCCTTTAGTACATAATATAATGTCTGTGAGTAAAATAATATCGATTAGAAAGGTTAGTAAAGTCAGAAACATTCAGAATATTAACTCTTAGATGACAAGAAAAACTTGGGATTGTATTAGCTTTAGAGTTTGTGAAGATGCTGCTAGACCAATCCTAATTCCATTGGTATCAGTCAGTTATTTTCAGTGACTTTACAAAGTTCTAGGTTAGGCCCATGTTATTCCTTCACAGAATCACAGAATCTTCATCGTTGGAAGGGACCTTGAGATCATCGAGTCCAACCACAAAAAAATCCCAAAACAAAACAAAACCACCACACCCACTCACAAACAGACATAAACCAACAATCTCGAGAGCTTGAGTATGGCAACTTCACCACCTCCCTGGGCAGACTGTTCCAGTGCCTGACCACCCTCTCAGTAAAGTCTAATTTTTCCTGATATCTAATCTAAACCTCCCCTGCCACAACTTTAAGATTCATTTAGATGTGGTGTTGGGGGATACGGTGTAAGGGAGAACTTTGTAGAGTAGGGTAGATGGTTGAACTTGATGATCCCAAGGGTCTTTTCCAACTGAAATGATTCTATGATTTAGATCATTTCTTCTAGTCCTGTCATTATTGCCTTGGGAGAAGAGGCCAACACACACCTCTCTACACCCTCCTTTCAGGTAGTTGTAGAGGGCAATGAGGTCTCCCCTCAGCCTCCTCTTCTCCAAACTAAACATGCCCAGTTCCCTCAGCCTCTCCTTATATGACTTGTTGTCTCCTTTTAGAAATTTAGGGAACTCATATTCTCTCCTTTTAGAAATTAAATTCAAAATTCTGTGACCAAGTATTAAAGTCTCCATTTCAGATAATTTTTTCTGCCTTGAAGCTGGTTTGCCTGCTATTTTCACTGCTGTTTTATATTATTAGTAACTGTAATGTAATAATGACAGCTTCTTCCTCTAGTCATTCTCTCTGGAAAAAAAAAGTTTCCATTTTCAGATTCTTGCTGAAGTAGGCGTGGTGATCTGCCATTTTTGACTAGTTATCACGCTACTTGCAGTTACTGTGGAAATATCTCAGACTTCCATATCTGAGATCTGTCAACAATAAAGATCTAACCAGGGGGGCTGGATGCTTTCTTTCCACGTCTTGTCAACCTGTGAAGGCTGAGATAAGGTGGCCTCCACAGACACTGAGCTCTGTGATGCGTTCTGTAGTCTGATAACACCTTAAATCTCAAAGTACCACCATGCATTTTCTTCCCTCTGTCATAGTAGTACGTATCAGAAAGGATCCTGATCAACTGCTCTGTGAGAAATGGATATTAAAAAATAATGCAACTCAGTTCAGTTTGTCCTTAAATAGATATAATTAATTTAATAATTGCTCTAATGCTGAATTGTCAGTCAGAAATGTGTCCTGTCTGTTCTGCAGATAACTAGTAATGTAACATATAGAACGTATCGTGACATAACAGGAACACTCTTAAGCCATTGGTCTAGGTTTAGATACCTCTTTGGATTTCTTTTTTTAGTATTCTCTGAAAAACAAAGACACACAGAGCATGTGCATATACCGTTACAGTATTTTTGTGAAGTGAAATTTCATTCCTTTGTGCTTCTGTTTATCATGCTTTTATTTAAATTAATATGTTGCATAAAATAAAATGTGAAACAGAAGGTTTGTGCTTGTCAGTTTGCCTAATGAAAAGATAGCATTTGCAAAATACATATAAATTACTTTTGAAATGTTAGTAAACATTGAGCTCAAAAGTCAGCAGTCTTTGGCTATCTATATTAATAGATGTGGTTGTGTGCTCTGGGTGGAAAGTTCACAAGTAAGTTCATCAGTTTTAAACACTGGGATCAAAGGTGATGGCATCCAACAAATTCTGTGAAATGAGAAACTTGCTAGGATGTAAATTTGAAAAAAAAAATGCAGCAATTACAAAATGGTTTATGGCCAAAGTATCTGTCCAATGTCCTGCTTTCTCCAGTTTTGTGGACAGATAATGGTGGAGAAGTCACAGGCCAAGATCATATGAAGGTCTGTAGTTTTGAATATCTGACTTAATGAATCTATTTCCAGTAGAAACTAAGCAGAAGGAAATGATTATTAGCATTGGTTGATGTAGCTTCAAAGACCTCTGCAAACTTATTCTTCTAAGCTACATAAAGAAAGAGAGAAAGAGAGAAAGAAAGAGAGAAGGAAGGAAGGGAGGAAGGGAGGAAGGGAAGAAGGAAGGAAGAAAAGAAAAGAAAAGAAAAGAAAAGAAAAGAAAAGAAAAGAAAAGAAAAGAAAAGAAAAGAAAAGAAAAGAAAAGAGAAAAGAAGAAAAGAAAAGAAAAGAAAAGAAAAGAAAGAAAAAAAGAAAAGAGAAGAGAAGAGAAGAGAAGAGAAGAGAAGAGAAGAGAAGAGAAGAGAAGAGAAGAGAAGAGAAGAGAAGAGAAAATTCTCCAGTGTGAGTTCCCTTTATTAACATGAAACTCGGCTGGCACAAATTAGGTTAGATCATCAACACCAGAACATCAACAGGGACTATCAAACTTATCTTTCAGCCTGTTCCAAAGGGACCCATGGCATTGTCGGCATTGGCAGCATTATCTAAAACTATCCAGATATCAGAGTTCTTGTTTTTGCTGTAACTTTCAATGTGTCAAGAGCATGCCATATGTAATTTGTGGAAAATACTGAAAATTGGATGAAGTCTAATAATAATAGTGATTCTTGTCAGCTCTCATTTTCCGTTTATTTGAGGCCAGAAGAAACATTTCTAACTAGTTACTTTCACAATAAGGTACCTGTGAGAGTATCTGCTGGACTGATTGTACAGTAGTGCCATTGTCTTCTCTGTGTAGCTGATTTTCATGCAAAAAGGCCTTATTTTTCCTCTTTCTTTTTTCATCTTGTTTCTTAATAAATGTGGTTTTAGCTTTCTTACTGGATAAGCTGCTGAAACATCTTTTATATTTTTTTCTAGAAAAAAGATCTCTGTGTGGAAACACCTTAATATTCTTACTCTTCATTTTGTGTCTTATTTGGGACTATAATTTAATATAGCAGAGGTTTGCCCCATTAGTCAACATGGCACAGGAATGAAAGACCTATTATCAAAACAAAAAAGCCCATTCAGCCACTGAAATCCACATTCTCTGTGGATTTAGTTTTCCAAACTTTCACATCATAAGATATTACCAGGCAGATATTTCTATGTGTTCTATGTACTGGGAGAAGAATTTGTAGTCAGTATTTGCTGCAATACGTATTGTTCTCTGAAGAGTCCTCTGTGAAAAGCTGGGGGGTTATTTTTATTTTTTTTTATATGCTGAAGCACATATTTGCATATAAAAAAATGAAAACTCTGAAGTTGGGAGTTCAAATAAGAAAAAAAAATAATTTAGAAATCTGCTCTTAGCAAATCTTTTCTTGTCCCAAGTAACAAAGTGTAGGTTTTTACCGTGCAAAAATATTACTGTCTTGTTCCTTTTCTAGTAGAGGCGCAGGTATGTTTTAACAGGGATTTTTTAATTAAATTGCAATGTGTGCAATCAATTGGGATAATAATATTAGTTTCAAAATTAAAATATTATAGAAATTGCATCTCTCCCAGCATGCATCAGATTAACCATATTATCCTTGACAATCATGTCCACTTTCTGCTTTTCCAATGTGGATCCATTTACCTAATGTGACAGCTACAGTGTCCATTGTGTTAATAGATGTACAGTTGCTTTCCAGAATCATAGCATGCAAAAGGTCTTATCCTCAAAGGGCAATGCTGCTGCTGTTTCTGCTTTCTGTGCTTGCAGGAGAAGACATGACTGATGACTCAGAATTAATTGTAACCCAGTGAGCTGTCAGTGACAGATACCCGTTACACACACTAGTACTAGTTCAGGAGGCAATGTTCTAATGTACTGTTCCCCCTACAGCATCCCGAAATCGAGAGCCTCTTTCCTTGCCCTCCTCCCGCCCACCCGCTAATACAGGTTATCTTTAAAATCTTTATGAGAATTTGAGGATTTTTTTCTGCATATATTAATCCTTGCTTTACTGAGGAGAAATATGATCTTAATTACATTTCCTCAAACTCACATAAATAAAATAGAAAATTGACATCATGATGTTACTATGAACACTGCTTGTTTTAGAGTGTGATCATTAAAAGTGCTTCAAATTTTCTTTATTTTACTTTTTTCTTTGAAAACAGTTAATCTCACTACCTTTAAAGCTCTGTGATACAAAAATTCCTAGTGGACAGCCAGTCATTTGCTTCTAAATCTGTGGATTTTGAAATTTTTATATTTTTTTTCCTCTCATATACACAATTAAAATGAAGCCTTCAAATCCTTAGGCTAGTTAAAATAGAGAGTAAGAGCTGCGTCACCCTAGACAAAAAACTGCTACCCTTACTCAAGAGCTCTGGCCCGCCTGATTTACAAGGTTATATGCTGTACTAAAGAACGTTAATGGAACAGAATACAAAAGGGGTTTTTATAACATTGTTCTTTTTCCTGGAGATTAACGGAAAGTTTCCTGCTTCCTATGCAGTACTTATGGTACTACATAACTCTGACTGTGATAAAAGCATAAATACACAGCATTTCTATAACAGAGTGATTATCATCTTCAACAATAAGATGCAGTATCAAAGTGATTATTGACATAACACCACATGTATCAGTTTATTCAATACAATTAATAAACCTTAGTTGTTGGAACAATTCTCATTAAATACTATAGATGTTATATATGGTAATATTGTAAATTTCATTGCATATTTAGCAGTCAATATTTTCATTATTTTATGTCATTCATATAAGACAATAATAGGGTTCATTTTATAAGCAGCCTCCAGATAGTGCACATTCCTCAGATAGAAAATATTCTCAATTATTTTTTCTCACATTTAAAAAGGTAATTTATAGTTAAAATAAAGTTCTAGAAACTTTATTACCCTATTCATATTACCAAAGCCAAATGAGTTTCACAGAATGTAAATCAGGGCAAATTTATTATTATAATTAAACTTGTAAAACTTCAGCAACAGCTGTTTCTACATTTTAGTAGTTCTTATACATTATTGATCAACACATGCTTTTACTAATGTAAAACTTCTGAGAGTGTAGAGAAGTTATGCTGGTTATCATTATAATTGGTAGAGTGCTTCTGCAATGCTTCTTCAATTGAGTGCATTTGTAATGTGCATTATCTCTCTTGCTAGGAGGAGCTCATCACCAAAATCAAACTAAACAAATAAATTGAAGATCACTGAAGTCTTTAAATTACTAAAGATCACATAAAATAGAATTCTATTACAACTAAATTGTTTATATGTGATTTTCTTTGCATGTTGCAATACAAATAAGCTCTACTTAAAAGTATGCCAGAGAAAGAAATAAAGCAGTTCACAGTCAGTGTGTTATCTTTTTGCTGGTGGGATGTATTTTGTCAGGTACTTGCATCCTAAATACTTAATTGCAGCTAAAATTTCAAGTGATGAATATCTTAAATTGGGTGTTCAAATAGTTATGAACATAACGCAAGATCAAGTTTTTCTTACTGGTTGGTCTACTTTGAGCATTTGAATTTGAAAATTCTGAATGTCATGTCTCTCTACTGTCAAAGAGTTTGACAAAGTTGTCAAAGGGATTAATCTGTTTTAAGTCTTCTAATACATGTCCTAAGTTTACGTAGTCACCTGTAGTCAATGACTGAATACAGATACCTCAAAAAGGCATTTTGCTGTTATTTTACAATCGTATGTGTTTTAGGAGTGTTCTCTAGAGCTACTTCTTGCTATTAACTACACATGTGTCTAGAAAGTGGTCCTAGATAGAAGACTAATTTTTGACAGATACCTAAAAAATTATTACATTTTAAATGAATCCTTTCTCAGGGTTGTTTCCCACAGACTTTCTGTTAAGAAACATGTATAAATATAGCAAACTGTGATCTATTCATGTCTAGCCATTTGAATGAATAATGTTTCTGAACATTAGCTCAGTTGTCTACTGGTAGCACTTGGATATTTTCTTGTATGTTTTATTCTGAATAGCACTTTCCATCTCTTCTCCCCACTTGCCTTTCCATGCATCTGAGATATTAATTTGGGTAATTGTAGGCTTAGAACTGATTTCTTGAGTCGCAGACAATTAATTCAGGAGGATGGTTGTTAAGACTGAAAATATTGAAAATTGACTAGTATTTTACCAGACTCCCAAGTTGAACACGGTAATACTCTGATTTAGACTGGATTAAATTGTAACACTCAGCTTTCCCATTAGGTCAAATTTACTTTGAAGTCAAAATGATTGCAGATATATAACAATACTTATTAGGAAGAGGAGTATTTGTCTTCTAAGTGAATATTACGAAGGCAAAACTTAAAATATATGGTAATTGTATGTTTTGTATGTTTAGTTAAAGGTTTGCCATTTTGACTGTCTTTAAAAATCCAACAAAAGCCAGGAAGAATTTATGGTGCAAAGACTATAGTTTCATGAAATAAAATGAAGGAATATCACTACATAAACAAAGGAAGAAAGTGATATTACCTCAAAAGATGACTGAAACCATGGGATTTAACTGCAGGACTTTCTTCATTTACTGTCTCTGCAAAACTAAACAAACCCTCAACCAGAGAGGCTGTTTGTTCCCTAAGTTTAAATATGCTTAGGATCATCGAGCAGTCATTTCCTCCCCAGTCAGTGGGCAAACTGTAATTGATATTTCCACCCTGAACTTCTCTGCAGCATAAGTAGCAAAAGAGATATATATTTATGCTTCCTTTTGATATATTGTAGAGTTATTTACTGATTTCTATGAAATTTTACTACTGCAAAATTGAGCAGAAGAATCATAGAATCATAGAACAGTTAGAGTTGGAAGGGACCTTTAAGATCATCTAGTTCCAACCCCCCCTGCCATGGTCAGGAACCATGTTGTCCCACTAGGCCAGGTTGCTCAAAGCCCCATCCAGCCTGGTCTTGAACACTTCAAGGAGATGGAGCATCCACACTTCCCTGGGCAATGTGTTCCAGTGTCTCACCACCCTCACAGTAAAGAATTTCTTCCTAATATTTAGTCTAAATCTACCCTCTTTCACTTTAAAAACATTGCCCCTCGTCCTATGTCCTATCACTGCATCCCCCGATACAGAGTTCACTGAATATCACTGAAATTTTTGGAGTTGGAAGGGACCATAGAGATCATCTAGTCCAACTCCCCTGCCAATGTAGGACCACCCAGAGCATGTCAGAGCATGCCTCTCAGGACTGCATCCAGTCGGGTCTTGAAAATCTCCAGAGAAGGGGACTCCACAACCTCCCTGGGCAGCCTGTTCCAGGGCTCTGTCACCCTCACCGTGAAAAAGTTTTT
>BJBW01006594.1:0-11314 GCA_004320125.1 Scolopax mira
CACAGAAGTGGTTGGATGCATGGATCCCAGCTGCTCAGTGCAAAGTGGGGTATGAATACACGGCCTCACGCTGTCCCCCTTAGCCCAGGCAATTCTTATTCACTACAGTGCAGTTCTTATGTGAACTATCTGGGCACAGACTTATGTATCCAATTTGTTCACAGTGCAGAGAAAAGTTATCTAAAACTCTGGAAAGCGAGTAGACACAGCACCTGGCTGTCACTTACGACATTCACCTTGTCTACCATCCAAAGCTTGTCCACTGGACTGAATTTGTGCAGCTCTATCCATAAGGCAACCAAGCTCTTCACAGTGCTTGGGTCTGACCTGAAGTTTTCTTTCTCCCTTTCATCATAATTTCTTGTGCCCAGTCCCCCATTGCTTTTGGTGTATTTTGAGCAACGCTTAACCCCGGCCCTTTGTGACGGGCACTTTATCAGTAACAAAGCATCTCTGGGCTTGTGGGAAACATAAGTCATCATCTGTCTGGAAGCAGCCAAGACTCACTACCAGTTGTCATGCAGAGTCAGAGGCTGAGAAGAGAGAACTTGTCAGCTTTACCTCGATAAGCCCATGAGTGTGAAAGACACACCACATGCAATTTCCATTACAGAGATCACCAGGAATCCATGAGAAGTGTGAATGGGGGGAAAGAATCAGGCATGTGGAAGATTATTCAAATGAGAAACTCTGGGCAGTTTTGGGTGTTGCTGCTTTTCACAGAAATCAAGAAGATCCTCAAAATTGTTTTGCAGGATCAAGAGGAGATCATCCATTACAAAGTACATCAAGATAACAAGATAGCTTTTCAGATTAACCTTCCTATATTTTTCCCCTCAAGCAAAAAAGGTAGGAAATTTTCTCACAGTAGGAAAGCAATTTTAGTATCATCCAAAATGTTTTAATACTTTTACACTTACTTAGGACCATCTTCCTGGTTCACTTAAAAGCAATGTACTACATCCTTTTTGTCTTTCCCTGACACTGGCAACTTCATCATAGGCATGAGCCTTCTCCCCCTTTATGTTGGTGGGGTGGGCTTTCAAAGGCTGAAAACTCCAACTGCCCTTACAATGAGAGACCAGAAACAAGGATCCTATTCCTTAGCAGCACTTCAAATCCTGTATCTGTGTGAGCAACTCACAGCAAAGGAGTTGGCACATGCTATGCAGGAAGATCCATCCAGGAACTGACTACAATTTGGCAATGAAGAGGACTGGCCATCAGCTGGACACCTACCACTCTTTTTCCTCCTCCCTCCAAAGCAGAGCAATGAGGAGTGATCTACAGTAAATACTGTGTCACCATTGGCAAGCAGTAGCAGATGTCAGAGAATGGTCCATCCTTGAGTATGGGGTTTCTATCAGATGAGAGGCATGCCTCTGTACAGCAGTCTAATCCATGCTTCCACCAGCCAACAGTGGAATGGGTCATGGAAGGAAAGATCCCAAAGGAAATCAGGCCAGTCACTGGGCTAAATCAGGTGTTGTCCCCCACATATACTATACATGCCCTACTGCTGACCTTTAGGATCCTTGCAGCTCAGCAGCCTTCTTGCAGCTAGGAGATTAAGGCTCACCCTCCTGAAATTGGCTGCTTGGTGTCAGCTGGGGGAGATGCAAGGAGCCATGCAACTCAAACATGGCTTTGTGCTTGGCTACCAGGCATCAACATCACTTAAACAGCTGATGGCAATTCAGGAAAACAAGCTTTTGTTACTTGCATTCACCCCCTCACATAACAAGCTGCACACCTGGAAGCTGGTACCAGCCCAGCATATTTGTACAAGTTAGAAATACTGTTCCAGTTTGGAAAAATAATGCCCTTTTGAAAACAGATATTAGTTTAAAAAGTGATGTAATATGCATATAAACTCTTTCAGACCAATGTTACTCCCAAACAAAATGTTTCTTCATCAATACAATGCTATTGTATCAATAAATAGCTAAAATAGCACCACCAAAAAGTTCAGCAGCCTACTTTCAAGAACTAAAGTCAGATAATGGTTACTTTTGCAAGACAAGTAGAAGCAAAGTCTGCTTGTGTCAATCAGTATGAAAATGTAATTTAATTCAGTGCAACAGAAATCAATTTTTCTCCTAGGATCCAAGATAACTAAATATCACACAGTCAGCTTAATTAGTTTCTGATATTTGTACAACTTCACCTTTAAACTCTGGAAAAAAGCACAGTTCATGTGTTTGTTCTTTACAATTCCTTTCTGTTCTGCTTTAGTGCTTGGAAGAAGGAAGCTTAAAAAGCTTCAGTAGCACTCAAATCTTACTCCAATTCAGATTTTTTTTTGGTGACCAAGAGATGGAATCAATGCTCCATGAGGCCACCTCATTAGCATCACTAAAGCACACTCAACAAAAGGAAGAACACAAACCCAGAGATCCTTAAACCTTTCAAAAACCTCTTTTCTCATCAGTTTCCTTCCCTAGAGAAGTAGCAGCACACAAACTGCACGAGGCCCTTGTTGAAACAGTTGCCTGTTCCTCCCAAATGCATCTGTCCAAGACTTTTTCCGTATCAGTGGCTTCTCTTAAAACCCTTGCTCTGCCACCTTGCAGTCCAGGGGTCTCCAGGTTTGGGCTGGGAGCTCTTGCAAAGCAACCCAAGCCTCTCTACTGCAAACTAAGGGTCCTTTGCCTTCATATTGCCCTACCCACAAGTTCCCCAGCATTTTGGGGGCTCTCACACCACACCAGGAGGTGCATTAGGCTACCAGCAGCAGAACAAGTCTTAGTACTGGGTGGCATGGGCAGAGCCCCTGCCTCAAGGGGTGCTCAGCCAGTCACTGGTGCACAGGACACTTACCCTGGGGGCAGAAGGAACAGGGTTTGTCCTCTCTTGAGGAAAACAAACCAGGATGCACAGGTTACCTGGCCTGTAAAGGGCATGCTGCAGAGTTGGTAGCAATAAAAAGTCCCAGCAACAGATCAAAGACCATCAGACAAACACATAGTAATAAAGCAAGTCCCAGGACAAGTTAGGAAATCTGAATTGCTTACCAGATTCAGGTCAGGCTCAGCAGAAAACAGGGCTAGACCAGAACTCTCTAGAAAGCACAGAGGAATGAAAAGAATCAGACTTGAGCTTATATAGAGCTCCTGGCCTATGGTGGAGGCTGAAGTGCCAGGTGAAGCTGATGAAGGTAATTAGAGTCTATTAGCACCCTCATGCTTTACCAGCTGGCTCTTATCATCAAGTGGTTTGCATCAAGTATTGTACCACTGGTCTAGGAGCCACAGTAGAGACTTTGTTTTCTGAAATTCAGGCTGCGCTTCCTCAGTTTTACTTGTTGTAAATGTTTTAAGCAGATTCCTGTACTCATCCATCACCGGGAGAAGTTTTGTAATCATTGAACTAAATTGGCTCTTGGCTCACCAAGAAAATGGTGATTTCAGAGACCCCTGTGACCTCTCTTTTCCATTTTGCCCTGAAACATTATGCTTTTCCCTCGTACACCCTTCTGGCTCCATAATCCTTTTCCAGACTCATATCCTTGTCAAGAGCACTATCCTTGAAGAACAAAGCCAGGCCCATGAACTTTATGGACATTTGGAACAGGCATGGTCCTGCTGTGCCTATAACCACACCTGAACGGCCCAAGGTCACACAGGTAGTAGAGGATGAAGCACAAATTTCACACACCTCCCCCATATGATTAATATCATGTTCGGTAGACCATAAGAAGCACTTTTATAAAGCCATGCTCACTGAAGGGGGCCTCTCAGCATACTGCAGCTCTCCAGAATTTTCTTGGCAAGTGTTAGTTGGAGAGAGAGGGGATGGTTGCTTTAGCAGAGCTATGTGCTCCTTTTAGTGCAAAGTCATGATGTGATAAAATGAAAGATGGGAATCTGCATGGCTGTGCATCGTGCAGTGATAAAGATGATTATAACCTCCAGTCCTCTTTAAACTTACCAAGGGCAATGGGGGGAGAGCTTACTTAATCAATCCTGAGGAATCCTTTCCTGCTATCTTTTCCATCAGTGAAGGAATGAAAGCACAAATGATGAAGATAATTCATGCCCAGCAAACAAAGGCATAAGAAGCTCAAAGTAGAGTTGGCTCAACGCAGCTTAATTAAAACAGGCATCGTAGGAGACTTGATAATGCCCTCTCAAATCTCTTCTTTGAAGTGGCTGCATCCCAATTAGATGGGGTCTGGAGGTAAAACTGCTCTAAAATGGAAGGCAAAGAGCATGTCACTGTTTGTCGTACTCTAATGCTTGGCTAAGTTGGGGCAGAAGGCAGCACTGGTATTTGGGGCAGGCTACATATGTCAAAGTAGTGTTGGCATCACTGTGGCTTTGTCACAGATGTAGCTGCTTGAGGCTTTCTGAGGGCTTAACGGGAGTGAGAAGTCTCTTAGTGGCAAAAGCTGATGCACAGGATAAAAATCACAATCCTGCTTTCAAAAGCTCACATCAAAGTTCCATTATTGACTCTTGGATTAGTTATAGTATTGCAGAGGTAGAGATGCTGAGAAAGGAGTGTACGCATGGGTATGAGCATGGACATTGTGGAGGGAAAGAGAAAAGCATAAAACCATTAAAATTCAGACTGGCAGGGGAAAAAAGTTGGGGTGAGGCCAAACCTCTGCATCGCATTTGATTGCCAGCGATGGCGAGAATTCTGTGCGTGGTTCAAAGTCCTCATCTTCATGTTCCTGTTGGAGTTGCTCATAACATATAAAATGAAGCACCTTTCTAGAATCAGGGCTCCAGTCATTCACTAAGACAGACCCTGCCCTGCACTTACACACATTAAAAACACTATGCATGGGGCATCAAAGATGAAAAGCCTAACTTTTTGTTGATAAAAGCTGATACTGTAGCATAACCACTTTATTCAAAGGGGTGGATTTTTCCAGGAAACCTCAAAAACCTCAACACTTGTAAGGTTCATGTTTAAACGTCTGCAGATCTGATTTAGGAGGAAAAAAATTCAATCCTGTAGCCATAACGGTGCTTGTTATTGTGAGCAACAGAATTAAAACAGGTTAAGTGAAGAAAAACAAAAGAAGGATCCCCCTTAGGAAGGAAGGCTTCTATAACAGAAAATACACTTCATTTTCCCTGTATTTTGTTAAAGATTGGCTAGTTTCAAACTGCAGCCTTTGAAGTGCAGAATATTGGACTGCAGTGCACCAGCTTGACAGAACTTCTGATGAGAGCTCAGCTCAGGTCTAGGTTTGTTTTTTCAGCCTTACTTGCAGCTTTCTCTGCCTGTAAATTGCTGGGCAAAGTACTCAATTTGCAACTTTTTGCTGTATTGACTTGGATCTTATCCTCTTATATCATCAATTTTTCATCCATACTGGGAAGTTGGCTGGACTCTGCTACATACAGCCTCCTTTATGCTACTCAAGGGGCGTGAATCCATAT
The DNA here is from genome assembly GCA_004320125.1 of Scolopax mira. Taxonomy (NCBI): domain Eukaryota; kingdom Metazoa; phylum Chordata; class Aves; order Charadriiformes; family Scolopacidae; genus Scolopax; species Scolopax mira. Next base: position 5,397 of record BJBW01006594.1, read on the forward strand.
CACAACTTCCATGTGGATTAGCCTTGGATTAAAAAGACATCCAAAGATTTTGCACGTCTCTCAGCTAGAGAAAAATGAGGTTTTTTGTGTTGCTGGGAGGTACTTATGTCAAGAGTTACTAACAGCTGTACCCGAGAGCAGAACTGGCCTTTGAGACCATGGATGGAACAAATATTAGCACCCATTGGAATACTGCTTGCATTGAGTAATGATGCAGAAAAAAAATATGCAGCCCATATAGAAGGAAGGTCCTGAGGAGATCAGTCTGGGACCTGCTGGCTTTCTGCACTGGTATATTTGGAGATCATATATATATGGTGCAACCCCAGTGTAGTGCTAAATGAGAACACGTCCAGTTCTGCTCTTGAGAATTATTGGGCTGGAAGCAGCTTTGTCATAGTCTGCAGTTTCTAATGTGTTAATCATTCTGCCTCCAGAAGCTTATGGTACTCAGTCTGCTGTATTGAAGGTAAAGAACAGGATTTTCAAAGCAGTTGTGCTTAATTTTGCTTATTTAATACAACATAGCAAGGAATTGTCTAATTAGCAAATATTATCTGACACAAATTGTCCAATACCAAACATCTGATCCCCTGTCTGATCTTCGGTGAACATGAAGGGCTGTTGATTACTAGTGCTATTTCCTGTGTGTCTGACAAGACAGTTTTTACTTCATTAACCTGCACATAGGTAATTCTCGACTAGCCCTCCCATTGTACCTCTGTAGGGTAGATGTATGTAGCTTATGTGATGAAAAAGGTGTTCCATTTTAGTGTTGAAGGGCTTCTCACCCTTCAAAACGACAAACACCCCTCAAACTACAGTCTGGAAACTGGCAGTCACACCACTGTCCCTTATGTTGCTGTTCTGAGAGAACGGGTAGGATGTAATTCCCTTCATCTCACACAGAAACTACTTGGCCGTGTTGACTTTTGCAGCCCTCTGGGATAGCCCCAGCTGCTGACCTGTTTGCTAAACACTAGTTCAACTGTGGCAGTTCTGTTGAAAACTGTTTTCTGGCATTTGTGGTCAGCTCACTGTATTTTGCAGTACCTCAGCCATGATTGTTTCCTTTCTTGAGGAAAATAACCTCTCTACTTAGGCCATTGAAAACCTGGCCGTTCAATGCCTCTCATGGCTTTTAGCAGCCCGCCTTTTCTATTGTGAGAAATCATGTCCATTTGGCGTGCTTCGTGTCTGCAGGCTGTTAGTGGAGCTGTTTCTGAGAAGCTGCGTGGCATAAAACGACCTCCAAACACTCTGGATTGTGCAAGTGCATTTATGTTTGGAAGCCAAACTGCTTGGAAGCAGTGTCCCTTGCGCAGCAGCCACAGCAACATCTGCCTTGGGCTGGGAGGGAAGCTGAATCCTCAGAGGCACAAAAGCCTGAAGCTATTTCCTTCTGTCAGTTATTCAACTGAAATCATTGGGAAATTACTGCGGACAACACATCTAATTAGAGCGATCAGTTCTGCACATCATGACAGCACTGTGCAGTATGCATAGCTCCTTCAGTAGCAAGCCATAGAAGTCACTCCCAGGGATGCCTGCAATTCTTTGAACATACTCACACTGCAAAGAGGATAGACAAGGACAAGCTTTCTGACTGCATGATTGCATAGCAGCCCTTGCACTGCTAGATAATAACTCAGATTGGAGCACAGCACTTCTATTTCCTTCCTCCAGTTCTGTATTGTAGGCATCTAGAAGCTCCACAGATGTTCCCCACATCTCTCCTAGGGAGCAGGTTTCAATAGGTATTATGGCAGCACATCACATTTGAAAAGCAGCTAATCCCATGTACTGAAATGGAGCACACTCTGACAAGATTCGCTTGTGGCTTATTTTTTACTCAATGAGATAAACAGACCAGAGACTCTGTGGTTCAACTGAATCAAAGAATGCTATGGGGTTGGAAGGGACCTCTGGAGATCATCTAGTCCAACCCCCTGCCAAAGCAGGGCCACCCAGAGCAGGTTGCACATCTGGTTGCCTGGAACGTGTCCAGGCAGGTTTGGAATGTCTCCAGAGAAGGAGACTCCACCACCTCCCTGGGCAGCCTCTGCCAGGGCTCTGCCACCCTCACAGGAAAGAAGGTCCTCCTCCTCGCGTTTAGGTGTAACTTCTTATATTCAAGTTTGTGCCCATTTCCTCTTGTCCTGTCCCTGGGCACCACTGACAAAAGACCAGCCCCATCCTCTTGACACCCACCATTGAAGTATTTGTAAGAGAGACAAATGCTTTGGAGCAGGAAAAACTTCAAAACCATACATGGAAATGAGTTAAGTTGTATTAAGTAGTATTTTTTTTCCAATGATTTTACTGAAATCATCCACATATATGCAGCACGGGAAGAAAATATTGAAGGAGGCAGCGAGTCTACTATTCTGATAGTAGACCAGAATTAGAAATTGGTTTGCAACCCGTTTAGAAGAAGCCAGTGGCAATCTGGGCAGCCTTTACACAAGTACTCTAGGGCACTCACATTTCTTGAATGTCGCGCTGAGTCTGGGCATTGTGTTATCAGGAGCAGGGAGAGGTCAGAGCTGAAAGAGGAAAAAATTGATGAGCAGATCGTTGACTTGGAATGAACGACTTTTACAGAATGAGAAAGATTAAAAAGTGCTCCAGTGATTTACACCAGCGGAGGATCTGAGCTGGCTAGTTTAGTTTTGGCGACTAGCCAACCTCAAGGGTGAGAATGGAGCTCAGCAGTCTGCAAATAACTGAAGGCTGTTAAATACCAAGGAGGAAATGAGATGATTTAATGAAGCACACAAAGGTGTAACTAGAAGTAGTTGGACTTAATTAAGGATGGGAAAACTGTAAATGAGTATCCAGAAGGTTTCTTGCTAATGAAATATAATAGTCTGCAAAAATCACCTTTGCCTGAGACTTTTAGAACTGGATGTGACAGAATACAAATGTCTTGCAGGTCGAGGAAGATTGTGTGTTTATCACATAAGAATTTATGGCTACCATGGGGCTAAGCTAGCCGAGGCTTTGCAATCTTGGGCTCATCACATTTAATGCTTCCCAAAAGACACACCAAATAATATCTGCATCTTACCTGTTGCACACCATCATGTATGTTTGAAAGCCATCAGCATATACCCACTCTAATTTTTTGCTGTCTTTAATGTCTATCTGCTACTCTCACTTCTGGGGAAAAAAAATTAAAAACCAAACCCAAACCTTAGCATGTTTAGTAGAGAACTGGGTTCATGGGTACATGGAGAAAAGTGGTGTTAACTATGTGGAAGTGTAGCCAGGATAGCACTTGGCAGAGTTCTTGGATCAAAAGATGTTTTATGAGCTGTCTCAAAACTCCTAGAAAATGTCCACCTCACAGTGAAGGCACTGCAAAGGTGCAGTCCCAGGCTGGAGAGAAACTTGGGCTCAGCTGGAGCATTTAGGTACCTCTATGTATGTGACTTCTGTAAGGCCTTTGACACGGTCCCCCATGACATTCTGCTTGCCAAATTGGAGAGATACAGATTTGATGGATGGACTCTTCAATGGATAAGGAATTGGTCGCATCCAGCGGGTTGTACTCAATGGCTTTAAGTCCAGCTGGAGAGCAGTGACAAGTGGTGTCCCTCAAAGGTCTGTGCTGGGACCGGTGCTGTTTAACATTTTTATCAATGACATAGACAGAGGGATTGAGAGCAACATCAGCAAGTTTGCAGATGACACCAAGCTGTGTGGTGCTGTCAATACACCTGAGGGATGGGATGTCATCCAGAGGGACCTGGACAGGCTGGAGAGGTGGGCTCAGGTAAACCTCATGAAGTTCAATGGGAGCAAGTGCAAGGTTCTGCACCTGGACCAGAACAATCCTGGGTATCAATACAGACTCGGGGATGAGGTGTTGGAAAGCAGCCCTGAGGAAAGGGACCTGGGAGTGCTGGTGGGCCAGAAGCTAGACATGAGCAGGCAGTGGGCACTTGCAGCCCAGAAGGTCAACCCCATCCTGGGCTGCGTTAAGAGATGTGTTGCCAGCAGGTTCAGAGAAGTGATTCTGCCACTTTGCTCTGGTGAGACCTCACCTGGAGCACTGTGTGCAGGTCTGGAGCCCTCAATAGAAGAAGGACATGGACCTGATGGAACAGGTCCAAAGGAGGGCCACAAAAATGATTACGAGGTTGGAGGACAGGCTGAGGGAGCTGGGGTTGTTCAGCCTGGAGAAGAGGAGGCTCTGGGGAGACCTAACAGTGGCCTCCCAGTACCTGAGGGGGCTATAGGAAGGCTGGGGAGATGTAGGAAGGCCCAGATGATTCTATGATTCTGTGGTGCAGAGAAGGGACAGGGAACTGTTACTGCTCCCCTGACATTAAAACCAGTAGCAACAGACTAGGGGAGTGACATTTCCTTTTCTGAACAAACTGTGAATCATTAGTTCAGATATTTGAGAGATGGAGATTATTCTGAATTATTCTAAAATGGCCACATCTGAATTTATTTCACAGCTCATTAGGGCGCTGTGTATGATAAATTATCCAGCATGTTATGTTCAGCTAACCTGCCAGTTCCCTGCTTTGTTTTATGCTCTGGGTTGCTGAATGTGAGTAAGCGAATGGTGCCTACTCGCCCAGTGTTTCCTTGTGCAAACGACAGAGACACTGACTTGACAGAGCTTTTTTTTTTCTTTCTTTTTTCTTTCTATCGAACTTAAAATGTTTTCTCACAAACCTAGAGGTGATTTCCTGGGCTCTATAACCATGAGGGCTGTTTCCAGTTGATAAGGAAGGACCCATTAGCAGAAGGACAGAGCTACCTAAGGGCAGGAGGATCTATTTTTCTCTCCTAATTGGCACCCACAAAGATGGTTCCTCTCTGACAGTAATTTCCATTGCCCAGTGGGCAGGATTTGCAGACAGGCTTTACATGTCTTGTAGACCTCAAGGACATGCTGGACACAGGCTCAGGCTTGCTGGTTTGTTATTCACTGTGGGTTGTGGTTTCATCTGGCTGCTGCACAGCGTCGAGCACAGGGGAAAGGCTTCACTTCAGTTTCCAGCTCTGTGGGTTTTTTGGTACTTGACTACACAATCCCAGTTTGGTTTGTGGTCCCACCTTTCCATCCCCGGAGTTGTGAGAAGGCGCAGTTACTGATGTGGGGGAAGAGTGGCAAAGCAGAAAAAATTCCTGTGTGTATTTCTTTTTGAAGCAGAGGGGCTTTTTATTTTTTAAATATTTTTTTTCCAGAATTTGAATCCTTTTGGCAAGATTTTCTTATTTTTACCTAATCTTTTTTTTCCTTTTCTGTGTTACAGTTATTAGCTAAAAGAGGTCTCTACAGAGTGAGAAAATGTTTCGTTAATTTCCATGGTGCTTCCCAGGAAAGAATAATTCATTACGAGTGAACTAGTGAAATATAGATATATGTATGAATGTATAACAGTATTTATACTTTCTCATAGCAAAAGCTTTTGATGATGAACAGGGAGCTTTTATGAGATGTTTCACTGTAGAATGTTTCCATTTTCTGTCAGCACCATTCATCGATGGGATTGATTTTTTTCACAGACTGTTCCAGGCCAAATGCTGCCTGTACGAGATTATGTGGGGACAATTCCTGTTTCCTTTTCTCTGGCATATTTGCATTAAATCTGGTCTAAACACAAAAACTGTACTGACTGTCTGTGCAGATTTCCTACTTGATTTCATTAAATCAGCAACATCCGTGACTTTGATACATATTTTAAATTGAAGTGTGCTTTATTTAGTGTTCTGTGAGTTGTTAAAAATGAAAAAAAAACCAGCAGGCAAGTATTGAATGCTCTTATCTCATACAAGTAGTGCCCTGTGAAAGAAATAATCATAGAATCATAGAATCATCTGGGCCGGAAGGGACCTCCAAAGGCCATCTAGTCTGACCCAGTCACAGGGACACCCCCAACTAGACCAGGTTGCCC
>BJBW01006594.1:11399-21587 GCA_004320125.1 Scolopax mira
CAGTTTAAACCCATTGCCCCTCGTCCTGTCACTGCAGACCTTTGTAAACAGGCTCTCCCCAGCCTTCCTGTAGCCCCCTCAGGTACTGGAAGGCCACTATTAGGTCTCCCCGGAGCCTCCTCTTCTCCAGGCTGAACAACCCCAGCTCCCTCAGCCTGTCCTCGGAGCAGAGGGGCTCCAAACCCCGGAGCATTTTTGTGGCCCTCCTCTGGCCCTGGCCCTCCTCTGGGAGGAGTGTGTTTTTACCAAATCAGGTTTCAAACAGATAGAGGTGGTGATATAACACTGGTGCTCAGACGGACTCAGACCCTTCCATAAAGTAAATCACAATGTAGACTTTAATTTTCAGGCTGCTGTTAGGGGATCAGCAACGTTCACAGGTACGTGAAAGTAATACGTGGGTGTTAAGGCTGCATTTTTAAAACCAGCCACTTCCATCTGCTGGGAGATGCTTGAGGTTTTGTCCGAGGCTGAGGTTTTTGCCCAATATGGCTGACCAGTTCGTGCACCGAGATGGTGTTTGAGAACCACGAGCACCTCGCAGCCGGCCAGAGCTGTGAGCATAACTGGGGGACAGAGTGTGCCCTGCCTCTGGGCCACCAGCTATGGACACGGGGGAAAAGCTGTACTCACTTCTTTACACGTGCTTTGGTGACAAGTGCAGGGCACTAGGGCTAAGAAACTGTCTTTATTCCCCTATGCAATGGGTAACACTGCTCCCCCACAGCCCCCCTTCACACACACCTACACCTGAACAGCTCCACAAAATTCTGATGTTTTCTGATGCTGACCTAAATAGGGGGTGGAAACAACTGACTCTGTGCAACAGAATAGAGGTATTTCCATTTTCTCCAAATCATACAGTCTACCTTAATTGCTTTCCTGTAATAATATAGTGATACGGTGTTGGCTTTGTATGAATAATTCAGAGCAGTAAAATGATAAAGTTATCAACAAAAGATGGCTTACGGTGATTATTTAATGCATTTCATAGATATTTCAAAGACAAAAAGATATACCTGCAGGTGGAATGTGAAATACTACAACGAGACTGCGTAGAAAGGTATTAACTCTATTACTGGGGTAGAGGAAAAATAAGAGTCAGCTGAAGATAGCGAATAAAACATTTTTATATTCCCTGAATGTATGCTATCTTTTTCTATTAAATAATGAACAAAAGATCTTTGCAAAATTCAGATAGTCTTTTGTGTAATGGGTACGCTTTAATTTATGAAAAGGAATGGGAAGACTTGAAGAAGATACGGGACTCTTTTCTAGTGGGCTGGTTAATAAACGTAGCAGTATATATGCAGCAGCAATATATAAGGGGGTAGATTTTATGTGTGGGCTACACGTATCAGAGGGTGGTAGGGCTTTAGAGTAGAAAACATGTTCTACATGCAAAAGCTCTTCTTTCTTTGTCCCCCTCACTCCCCCAGTCTCCAAGCACAGCATGGTGACCTGTAGTAGCAACTGAAAGCAAGTTAAAATGTTGGAGATGAAAAAAGATGAAATGTTGGAGCTCCCAGCTTTCAGGTTACAGTACTGTTTTGTGCTGCCTCTCTGGCCCAAGGTAGTGCTAGAGCCAAAGGAACTGAGGGAAACAGTGCACCCAGCAAGAGCAGGTGGAGGTGCAAAACCCGGTGTCTACTAAAACCCCCTGATGTCTTCAGCTGTGCTAACAAAGATGAGCGATGGGGTGAAGAGCAGCCCACCTTTCCACAGGCTCCTGATACAAGGACGTGGAGAAGCAGGGAATGCATGGATGCACGTTTGGAGAACTGCCTGAGGCTCTTGGCAGCTTCCATGGTCAACTGCTGGCTCTGCTGTAGAGGCTCAAAACACTGTGGTGTAGCCATCACTGCCCCGGACCACCTTCTTAGGGAGCAGTATGGGCAAAACCAGCCTCCTCAAGAGAGCTGCAGACATTGCAGCCTACACCTACTTGACCAAAGACCACTGATGATCAGCTGCTGTGGACAGCAAAGACCATAAAGATGGAGGCTTTGAGGTTTTAGGGAAAAGTCTGAAGTCACTCTTAAGTTTGGAGCATGGTTTTCTTTATGTAAAGCATTTATCCACATGGTGAAGCTCTTTGTATCTGTTTACCCTTGAGAAGCACAAACATTACTAGAGATCTGCCCCTGAAATAAGCTCGCAGATTTCTCTTGTATTAAGTAAATTGCCTTGTTAAATATATATTACTTTTTTTTTTTTTTTTTACATTCCTCCTGATTTAAAGCAAGTTAAAGAGGAATCTTTTACTCTTCAGTATCCAAGAAAAAACCTCTCCATTCTGTTACCCTTGACACTATTCATTTCCCTGTTCACTATTAAAATAACTATCTGATGGTGGCATTACTTGCTGAAATGATACAGATATGCTAAGTGGAGTGTGACAGATGAATTCCGTAATTTGAAAACCTGCTAGCTACGAGGTAGCAAGCATTGACTTTTTCTGTCTTTATTGGCTATCAAAGATACATTTTATAGTGCATACTGTTCCAGTGACATGGCTTTCCATGCAAAAAGTCTTGATTTTTTTCTTTTTTTTTTCTGAAACCAAAAATCTTCCTTTCTGAGTTCGGGTGGGCTGTGTAGTATTGGGGTGGATTATTCAGGCCAGAGAAAATACTCTGTTTTCTTAATAAAATGGCTTTTTGTTAGCTTGCTGGTATGTAATTCTTTCTAATAGGTAAATTAAAACCTTGCTTATTAATTGTGAAGCATGCAAGTGCCATTGGCATTCTTTCAGTGTCCCCATGCCAAAGCTGTTGCTGGCCAGGATGTGACGAAGGGAGAGATCTGAGGTTGTGTGAATCCATCTGGTCTGAGTGATCCTGATGGGAGATCTGACCACCAATCCCTCTTAATTCCTTTCCGTAATTGCTTTCTGCTCTAATTGCTTTGCGAAAAGACAGAATGATTGTCTTTTTGATAAGATGACATACTTTTTAGATTGAAACTGGAATGTGTTTTCCTTCAGTGGAGGCATCCACTTTAATGGGCTCGGGCTGCTTACAAACTCGCTGAGCTCGTCTCATTTTGGCTCAGTTCGGTTCAGCAATGAACAGCTGAGGAGTAATTTCATTGAACACGTACCGTGTGGCAGGGGAACACTGCTGTGCCAAAAATCTATACTTGCTGTTGAAGTATGTTATTTTAAAGAGGGAAAGCTAGGATTTCATTATACATCTACTCCCGCAGTAAAGATAATTGTGTTTGTCTCTCATACTGCAAGTTTCACAGATTTTAATAAACGTGAATTAAACCTAACCAAAGCATTTACTCTCCAAACAAAATGATAAACGTCTGTCATCAAAAATCAGCTCTGAAAATAGGCTGTTATTTTATGTCTATACCTGTTGGTGATCGCACCCAGATCTTGATCCCCACAAAGGACTGACAATACCTGTGCTGGGGCTAACAGATTTATGCAGATGTTTCATAACATTTCACCCTGGAGAAGAGAAGGCTCCAGGGAGACCTTAGAGCAGCCTCCCAATATCTGAAGGGGCTCCAGGAGAGCTGGGGAGGGACTCTGTGTCAGGGAGTGCAGGGACAGGACAAGGGGGAAGGGTTTTAAATTGGAAGAGGGGAGATTTAGATTAGATTTTAGGAATAAATTCTTTGCTGTGAAGGTGGTGAGACACTGGAAGAGGTTGCCCAGAGAAGCTGTGGTTGCCTCATCCCATTTCTGAGAAATCTGCTAATCCCAAAATTTAGGCCCTGCAGTGATTAAAGGGGATCAGAAAGCAAAGCTTTCATTCCTTGTGAGTTTGTGATGGTGGACATCTCAGCCTACTCAGAGAGCCCAATCTTCAGCAGGCAACTCCATGGAAAAGGGAGTGGTTTTTTCCCCAGGCCTGATTTAGGTGCCTTAATTTACCTTCTGTCCATGGACTATGTATGTAGGACAGGTACAAAAAGCAGTGTCCTGTGCTGGATGATGTGAATAGCAGTATTTTATTCATTTCTAGGCTAAAATCATCTGAACGAGACAATGATTAAACTAAAATATCTATAAACCTTTTATCCCGTAAAATGTTACTATCTTTCTTGCATGTCAAAATATTTCATTTTTTTAACTGCTTCGTTCGGATACTTTTAATCAAGGAGGCAAACATGCTGGTGTTATTCAGCCAAAACCCAGTTTCTTCTGGCTGCTGCAAAGAGTTTCACTACAGTTTGTGTTGTTTCTGAGCTCGGGCTCCAGGTCACTGTCCACTGAACCCCCTCCAAAACCTGCAGTTTTCTGTCAGCTCCCTCTGGCCAAACGCCCAGTCCATGTTAATGCACTTGCTGTGATTTTCAAAATTCTGCCCAGATGGTCTTTTCCTCTGGAATAGTTTGCGATGCTCAATCTCCCATTTTCCTCAGGGGAGAAATACATAATTTAATTTGTGGGTTTCAGTAGCCTTACTAATGACTTTCTGCTTGTTCTGTTGTTTTTAAGTAGTTGCAGATGCTTCACCGGCACTTTTGTGTTGTCCTGTATTGTTTCCATCAGTTGCTGGATTTCAGGAGGGAGAGATGTAAACCCTACTTCAGCTTCTTTGGGACAAAGCTGCCAGAGCTATTGACAATGAAGCATGTGGCAGTGCTGAAGATTTTGCCTTTTTGGGTTGCATTTTGCAAGAGAGTTTGGAAAGTAGAGCCACGTGAGAAACCACTGATAGTGAAATGCTTGTCTCTCGAAGTCTAAAGTGCATCAAGTAGGAAACCATTAACTTCTGGCTCAGAACTTGCCCTTTAGCAATACGCAGCACATTATTAAAACAACCTTTAAGGCTTTTGCTGCTGAAGATGTCTGACAATTTCTTTATCAGCGTGTCAGCAGGGCTAACTCACGGCGTGGGCGTGAGGAGCTCGGCCTGTCTCCTGATCCCACAGCTCTGCCCCGTCCCCCACTGGCAATGAGTCCAGCCTGGGCTACAGCAGGGGGCTGTGTCTGTAGAACTCCTGGGGCCTCTGCTGTTCTTGAAAGAACCTCTCACTTCATTTAGGAGCGTTTAAAAAAAAAAGTGCTGCAGTAGTTAGCATAGAATAACAAAATCCACAGAAGCAGAACAAGCAGAAATTATTTCATCCTTACCTTCTGGTAAGCCGCAAAGAAGCAGATAGAAGTTTGCTATATTCCTGTTCTGAGACATTCTTTTTTACCCTTGAGTGCTACAGCTAGCTGAAAACAGAAATGTTTTCTGGGAGAAACCTATTCTTTGGCTCTGTTCATTAAAGCTGTGGGTTTCTTCTGTCTGAAAAACCCCGTGTTTAAGGTTAAATGGGAGTTAGTCTGCTAAGGATGTGCTCTGAAAGAAGTATTCCAAGGCTTGTGGTTCCCTCCATGTGGGCAGTCCTGTGCTTAGCTTACACCAGTGGTCCACACCACTGCCAGGGTCAGTCTGCTTTGCTCTATATGCTGTGAATTTAAATATTCATTAGATACCCGAGGCTCTGCAATATGTCCTTTTTTTTTTTTTTATTACTAAAACTTTCTACACCGACAGTTCTCATTGCAGTCGGGTGCTCCAATAGCTAAACCTACAAAGGTAAACCGCAACAGACAGTGATTAGGTTTCTTTGCTACTTATTTTCCACGTCTGTTGTGCTTTTGCAGGCAGAATCAGCTTTTTAGAGAGCAGAATGAAACTCCCAACTACCTCTGTATTAATAGCAGCAGTGGCAAAGCAGGTTCTTTATTTGTGAAGAAACTTGCACGCACGGCTAAACCGTGTGGACTCGGAGATAGATAGCATTTGTGGTGCCTGTACCTGGGTTGCTCTGCAGCATGACATGGTTTGCCAAATGGCTGACAGCTTGAGGTGCTGGGCATATGGAAAAATAGCTGATGGTCAGACAATAAAAAAGCAAAGCTGCACCTCATTGCTCTTCAGACAGGACACGGGACCAATTAATCATTCAGGCTGTATAGGAGGTTGAGTGACCCAACTGATGAGTGTGGTCTTTTCAGATGCAGACTCCTTCTGTAAGATGGTGTGGGTAAAGCAGGGTTCTTGGGGGGGTTCCCCATTTGTTCCTGTAGGCAACTGTAGATTTTTTTCAGTGGTGCCCCGTCCCTGGGCACCACTGAAAAAAGAACAGCCTCATCCTCTTGACACCCACCATTGAAGTACTTGTACACATTAGTTAGATCTCCCCTCAGCCTTCTCTTCTCTAGTCAAAAAAGACCCAAGTGCCTCAGCCTCTCCTCGTAAGAGAGATACTCCAGGCCCCTCATCATCTTTGTAGCCCTCTGCTGGACCCTCTCCAGCAGTTCCCTGTCTCCAGATGGGGCCTCACCAGGTCTCCATCTTATCTGGATCTTGTCCTTTGAAGTCATGCAGGGACTCAAGAGCCTAATCTCCTAGACTTTCTCCAAGAAGAGAGAAAGGAGGCAGGTCCTTCTGTGCCTGGTTTCTGGTCCTATGCCAAAGGACCAGGCTGCTTAACTAGCTTGCAGGAAAGCCATCTCTCGTGATTCAGTATAGCACATGTGGATGTGCCACCTGGCTCCCCATGGAGCTACAACTTACTGTGGTTCTATAGGTATCCTCCAGCCTGGATGGATTTCCTGATGAAAGGTAGGTTTTATCTCAGCATATGTGGTGGCTACAGGTGAGGATGGCAGGTTTGACCAAGTGGTAATCTTGAATGCAGGATCAAGGGGCAGAAGATTTAGCTGTATAAGCAGAATCATCTAAACAGGAGAAAGAACAAGAAAAAAAACCTATTTCAATCCAATAAGCATGCTTGCCTTTGTTTTTTTTTAATTTTGCTACATGGAAACATTTTCCCCCACATTTCAAGCTTGATAGAACCTGGCACTGAACAACAGCTCTAATGAAATAAATAAAATCCTCTTTTGTTCGCTAGTCTAATTCCCAGTTTTCAGGAATTCTGCTGTTTCTCAAAATTATTCTGCTTTGAGAGAAAAATGTCACGAGAATATTTTTTAGTCACAAAATGAATGTAAAAAAAGACGGATCATTTTTCTTTTAGCTCAAGAATAATTTTGGGGCTGTGCTTGAATATTAAAAATGTCATACTAAATGGCAACTTTTCTGAAAGCTTGAAAGTTTGTGAAAGAAGAAGGTTATGCTGACAGATGTTTCAGAAAGCTAATTAAGAAAGCCCTGAAATGAAAAAGACTGAGAAAAATTTCACTACTTGTATGAGAAGAAATAACACATAACGTGAAAAACAATAAAAGACCGATCACCCCAAGAACTTCAGATAAAAGAGAAGGATTTTAAATGGGAGTTAGGCTTCTTTTTGTCTCCTTTTTAAACATATCTCTGGATAGAACTCTCTGGAAGGCCATGATTATGTTTTGTGACAATTTCTGAGGTTTCAGCATTTTTTGCACATTCTACGTTAGCAAACAAAACCTTTTGAGTATTTTTTTTATGATGAAATAACTTCTTTAGGAATCTGTAGGTGCCCTAGTCAAGGTTGTTCTTCCCTCCTTCTGGTCAGAAATTATTAGAGAGACCAGATTTGATTGAACCTCAAAATCTTTTCATCCAAATGAGTAATTAAATCTTTAGAAGTGCTTCAGCGTCAATGAAAATTGCATATTTGAAAAAAATATTTTGTTTTTCCTGAAAATATTTCAAGTGACTCCAACTTCATCTTGCACGTAACAGTTTTGCACAAAAGGAAGATGCATTTAATCTCAGATGTAAGAGCATTTACCAGTTCTGTACTGCTGCTGGTGGTGAAAAATGGCTGTGCCTTACTGTATTTCTTTTCATCATCCTCATTTAGTGGCTGGTGTGTGGGTGCTGAGATTGATGGGGGGGGGGCTCCTCACAGTGAGCTTTCCTCCAGTAAGCAACGGCACATCAGAGTGCACAAAGCCTCCTGTGAAACCCTGAAACAAAGCCAAACATTTGGAAACAAGTTTCTAACCTTTGTAAGCTGAGGTGCTATTTTATTAGGCAGGCTTGATGATGCAGCAAGGAGACCTGGGACTCTATGAAGCCAATCTATGGAAACACTTGTTGCTATAGAAAGGCAAAAGCTGGTTAAGGAGATGCTAAAGGGGGAGTGTAAAGTTGCAGGAAAAATTCTGCAGGTAAAGGGAAGTGGGATTTTCCTTAAAAGTAGTTCTTTGACAAGCTTGGGCGACATTTCTTTGTCTGATTTCTAATACTGCTTTCTAATCTTATCCTCAAAGAAACAGTGGGGTACAAAGCATATCGTCTACAGAAGGACTTAAACTTGAACAGACTGTCTGACTGTCTGCAAAATGCTAAGACTGTCTTCAAAACCATGGACTTTGTTTTGAAAAAAAAAAATTAAAAAATTGTCTTTGTTTATAGACATTTTGAGGTCAAGTTTTCAGACATTGCTGTAAGTTTCCGAGGGCTACACACTTACCTAAGTAAAAAAGAATCACACACACACAAAAAAAGATATTTCACATAGCACTTCTCATAGTCACATACTTCCAAATGCCATGTATTTAGGAGAAAAGACCATCACATGCCTCAAATAAGGAGAGTTAATAACATCAGGAATAGAGGAATAGCACACTTTGCACTGATTTAATTTAACCAAGAGCAGAAAATTCTTAGATGCACATAGAATCATAGATTTACATCTGTAAATATAATATTTATTGTCAAGAACATGACAAGATTGATCTAGTAGGTCACCTACAACGATTTCTTTGGGCCTCTTCATCAGCAGGAGCATCTCCTCAGGCTTCTGCTAGGCTGCAGTTCCAACAGCTGCTTCTTACAATAGATCCTGACTGTCATCGGATTTGAGCTCTGGATTATTTTGGTAGACAAGTAGGTGTGTGTTTGTCTGTGACAAGGGTGGAGGTTTCGCTTGGTACTTCTTGCAGATGATAGAATTACTGTGCCTGTCTGTTGCCTTGGCTCAGTTCTCTTACGTCTCCTGTGGGTATCTGTGGGCGATAAAATAAACTCCAGCTTTGCATTTGATTTGCAGTGTGAGGTTGCTTCTAATTCGCACCACCCACGTCTAAGTTTAAAAAGTCAACATTTTCAGTTTTCAAAGCCAGAAGGACAAAGACAGGCTACTAGAGTCTGGTTTTAAGCAGCTGGCAAAACTCCATTGCTGCAATAGTCGGTGGTAAAAACTTGTCCTTCAGGGAACAAGGTGGCAACTGGAGACCTCCAGTTCCCTGGACCATCCCTTCTCACAGCCTCCAAAGAACGTGCCCTGGGGCTTTTGGCCGTGTAATGTTTTCATTGCAGAGCTCCCAGGGTCAGAAAGGCTGTCATCCCTTGCTGAGGAGCCCTGCCAGCATCGCTGAAGGGGAGGAACATGGGGGTGTAGCACTTCTGTTCTTGTCCCTTAGCGCTGATGAGGTCTAGTTCTGACTTCAGCATTATTTAAACTGGCTCTAGGATTGTTTTGTGTTACAGAGCGAGCACACTCTCTTTCTGTGCCTTTCTGTCCTGTCCATTATTCACTCGTTAAGAGATTTAACTTCAAGAGAGAAAATTAACCTATCAAGTAGTTTTAGCAGTAACACCATGGAGCTGCTTCTAAGTGGCTTTTTGTGTGTATGCACATGTAGATAAAATGCGCTAAATTGATTTTGAGGTTGCTGAGCTAGGCATGTGCAGGCAAAGAAATCCTAGACGTTTGTGCAGTTTGATTATTTGTTTTGTTTGGTTGTGTTTTTTTAACCGTGCAGCCTTTATAAACAGTATTTGGGAATAAAGGTATCAAATTTCCCAATCTCTGCAAGCGTAGATCTACATTCTTCGCTTCTAACCGCTGGGCTCACATGCTTAAGTTTCTACTAAGCTACAGAAATTTGTTCAAATTGTAACTGATACAATGTGCATAACAGAATCAAACCAAGTATTTAGAAGCATTAGTCTGCCAAATAATCTGGTAAATCTACTCCTGAGCTTTTGGCGAGATGAAGCCAGGAGCTGGGCAAACGAAGGATTGTTTGTGCTTTTCCCATCGAGTACGTTGTACCAGGTTCTTAAATCCCTCCTTAGACTGTTCAGTAAAAAGAGACTGAAAACACACCTACAGTCCTGCCTGGGTCTGAAAACATTAAATCTGAGATTAAAATGGAGAAATGCAGTGACAGGACAAGGGGTAATGGTTTTAAATTGGAAGAGGGGAGAGTTAGATTAGATTTTAGGAATAAACTTCTTTGCTGTGAGGGTGGTGAGACACTGGAAGAGGTTG
>BJBW01006594.1:21632-36386 GCA_004320125.1 Scolopax mira
GGGAGGTGTCCCTGCCCAGGGCAGGGGGGCTGGAACTCCATGATCTTTAAGGTCCCTTCCAACTCTAACCCTTCTATGATTCTATGAAATGAGTGGCAGAATCTCCAAAAATGGGATGCTGGTGTGAGTATGTGCGACCTTGGGAATCAGCTTTGCTTTAGGCTGCTTGCCTTGTAGTACCGAATGTTGGGCTCTGGAGTCTCGTGTCCCGGGGGCATTGTTCAGGTCTTTGGCATCCTAAAGCTGGTGGGAAAAGAATAACCCTGCTCCCACCAAGCATCCGAAGCGTGTGTGATTAAAAAGTGATGCCTGAGGTGCTGCTGACAAGCATTTGGACTGACAGAGATGACCCTCATCCCCTGACTGAACAGTCGACATTCTGCAGGCTGAAAGGAGGCTCTCCGGGGAAGGAGGAGTACAAAACACCACCAAAGATAAAAAAGGAACTTCAGAAGCACATTAAGGCCCCAGCTGAGATCTTGTCAAATCCCTTTATCCCAGGCTGCCTGTGAAATGCACGGTGGGAGAGAGCCTCAGGCAGAGAAGGCATGTGGAATGGGGAAGGGAAAGGCAGGAAAACCAACGTTCCCTAACACCTTGCAGGAAATCAGTGTCAAAAGCAGAATCTGAACGCTGAGCCTTAGTCCCTGCCCAGTGCTTTGGGACATGTTTTGTTGTGACCTGCAGAGGTTGGTGCTCGTTTCAAGATTAGAAGAGAGTGTCAAATCCACTGCAGGTGTCGCTTTTGTTGTGAAAACACTGGCAGTTTGGTTAACAAAAAAAAAAATCACTGCTTTTGAGGCCTGCTGCCTGCTTTTGGGGCAGGCATTCCCTCCCTCCTGGAAAAAGTGCCTTTCAGAAGGATGGGCTTAACAAAATGCCTGCCCCTCTGCAAACCAGCTTATGTCAGCCAAGTGCCAAGTAAGGCCAGGAGGTAGAGCCACAGTTTGAGAAGAGCGATGCCCTTATCCTTGTGGCCATCTCAAAAATACCCTCCCCTTATATGGCAGGAAATTCAGTGCCCGTCGAAGCTGTCAGAGATGATTTAATTCTTGCTGAGTGCTCTTTGACTCCTCTCAGAGTCCCAGAATGAAGCTGAGGTCAGGGACGCGGCGACCGCTGGCTACTAGCCCTGCCACAGCTCTGGCTTGGAACCCATGTAATGGGGGGCAATAAATGTCCCCATCGCTTGTCCCCGTCTGCTGGGACTCCCCATCTCCAGTGTTGGGGACTAAGATGAGGTACATATGACTGCACTGAAAGGGAAGACCTGCCTTGATGATGCATTTCAGCATCGAATGGGCTGAATCAACATCTGGCTGGGACGTTGAGACAGAACATCCAAACCCAGCGATGATGTTTCAAGCAGGTGGAGGAACAACCAATGATGATTTTCCCATCAATGGCAAAATCCCCACTGCTTTTATGCATCTCCCTTTCAGAGCTCAGGCTCTCAGTGGTAACTCTATCCCTGATGGATTATTTTTGGTAGAGTAACATTCACCCAATTTATATGCAAGTAATATGGTCGCTGTAGACATGGTGCTGCAGCCTAATCCTAGACCCAGAATTTAATCCAGAGAGGAAAGGTCCAGTCACCCCGCAGGGAAACCCTGCTACCTTATGGCAGCAAAGCCTTTGGCTCCGTAAAGATTGTTGTTTATCAAAGTATTAAAATTGCTTATAATTAGCTAAGATTGAAAAAAAATAAAAATTAGGTTTTGTAAGCATTTTCAGATATTCAAGTATTCACTGGTCAGTAATAAAATCATGATCATTTATATGTCCACAGTAAATCAAAAGCTTTTTTTCAGAAGCAGCAGCTCAGATGTTATAATTTTAAATAACGTTATAATTATACCCACAGTAATGACTGCAGCACAAGTTCCTTATTTACACAGAAATTAGCCACGATAATCAATATTATTCTTTACTGCTTTTGAATTGAAATAGATTTATAAATGTATTAATATATGCAATTACAGCTCACTGATTCATAGATTTTATGGCTAAAAGGGGATATTATATCAGTTTGTCTCATCCCTCGTAGAGTGGTTTATTCAGTTTCTGTATAGTAGTCTGTTCAAATAAGTGTATCTCACACTTGGAATTTAGGACTTGTGTGCTCTCTGGTCTTTACCTGGCTGTTTTTTAGCAACCCCCTTACAGTTTAGCCAATAATTTGTCACTCTCTGTGTTCTGACTAGCCTATAGCAAACCCCCTGATAATTAGAATGAATCATGGACTCATAGAAAGGTTGGAGTTGGAAGAGACCTTCAAGATCATGGAGTTCCAACCCCCCTGCCCTGGTCAGGGACACCTCCACTACATTTTCGGTAAGTTATAGCAGAATCAAAGAAAAGAGACACAATCTGTTCCCACCTTACTTCCCAGAGACCTTAATTGTGTGGTCACTTTTGTTCTGTGAAAGGTAGTTTTTTTCACTTAATTAAATTTCCTTACTTTAACAAATCTATATGCTTTTTGTAATGGTGATTGTAGTTTCCCTGAGGTTTAACTGAGTAGAAATATATTCAGAACTTACTCTGTGTCTCCACTGGAGGGACCTGTCCGGGGAAATCCATAGTGCCCCCTTCTAATGCTGTAATCCTTGGCAGCTTGGGAAATTTGGGGAGAATCTCAGGATGGAAAAGTGCTGCTAGTTTAATTAAACCCTATTTTAAAAGTCCTAACAAGGAAAAATGAAGTTTAAACCAGGCTTGGGGAGCCCTGTTAGGGAAGATGTGTTGTAATCCTTATTTTTACCATTATTTTTACCATTAAGACTACTTTTCGTTTTGCTGCAGACCTGCGTTGTGAAAAATTAATTGTCAAGAAAGAATCAGAAAATAGTAAAAGGATTCAAGCCCCCAGTTATAACCCTTTAGGGTTATAATTTCCTTTCCTTCAGTTGAGTTTCCCTGCTGGAGCTGGGAGGCAAGCTCTACCACAGAAAATAACAGAGTCCATAGCACTAAATGCAAGCAGGTACGGGATCCACTTTATATTTCCAAACAATCTGTAAATTTTACTGATGAACTCCTGGCATTTTCTTGGTAGAATGGATGACATACGCACTTGAGAGGTGATGGTCCCCCTGTACTGGGCACTAGTGAGGCTCCACCTCAAGGGCTGTGTCCAGTTTTGGGTCCCCTACCAAAAAAAAGCCATTGAGGTGCTGGAGGGGGTCCAGAGAAGGGCAACGGAGCTGGTGAGGGGTCTGNNAGAAAAGGAGGCTGAGGGGAGACCTTCTCGCTCTCTACAACTCCCTGAAAGGAGGGTGTAGAGAGGTCGGGGTCGGTCTCTTGTCCCAGGTCACAGATGACAGGACAAGGGATAATGGCTTCAAGTTGCACCAGGGGAGGTTCAGGTTAGATATTGGGAAATATTTCTTTCCTGAAAGGGTTATCAGGCCCTGGAAGGGGCTGCCCAGGGAGGGGGTTGAGGCACCATCCCTGGAGGTGTTCAGGAAAGGAGTTGACATGGTGCTTGGGGAAATGGATTAGTGTTGGGTTTTGGTGTTGTTTTGGGTGTGGTGTGGGGTTTGTGTGGAGTTTTTTTTGTTCGTTTGTGTTTTTGGGAATTTTTGTTGTTGTTGTTTTTGGTTTTTTCTTTCATTGGTTGGACTAGATGAACTTAAAAGGTCCCTTCCAATCTAGGTGATTCTGTGATTCTTCTAATAGGGAATATTCTAGTAGATGTGCTGTTTCAAATGCTGGTTTAAATAAAAAGAAGGGGGAAAAAAAAGTAAAAAAAAAAGAAGCAGCAGCCATACAGCACATCACAAAAGCAGGTTAAATATAGCCATGGATTACAGAGCCATTGTTTTCACTCCTGCTAAATAAGACAGTACTCTTAAAATGGAACGCCACTTGACCTTTCGTGTTTCATCAGTGTGTGATTGTATTCAGCTGAGAGAGGGAGGAAACATTTTGCCCCTGGAACTCCCTCCTGTTGATATGATGATAGCAGACCCGTCTGCTGGGTCACACCATGCACAGGAGGCAGAAACCCAGCGCTCCAGAACACAAGAGGGATTTTGCAGCTCATGGAGGAGCTCTACCCATGTCCCACAATGGCACTCGCTCTTTTTTCAACTTCTCTCAGCTTGTGCTCTCTGCTGGGCCTATCAAACCACCACCAGCACTAAAACATTCAAAAATCACTTACTTTGAAGTGGAAATTCTGGATGTGCAAAGCAAGAAGCAGATCTGCATTGTGGACAAGGTAAGTGTGTTGTTTCAGCACGCCGGGGATGTGCCCACTTCACACGGGGCCAGCTCAGGGACTCAGTTTTCACTCTGTTGTGGTTTTATTCTGTAAGAGAAATACTTTCATTATCTTCTCTGGGAGATACTCAGAATTTCTCCTTGCTCACAGTCCTTGGCTTTTTTTTTCCTCCAGCATTTTTTACAAATAATCCAGTGCTGGTTTCTTTTATACCTGGCCGCACTGTAGACTCAAGATATGTCTTTAGCCTGTCTCTTGACACTAAAAAGTGTTTATTTCAGAGCATGATACCTAAATGCCTGCTTTGGAAGGGATATTAACTTTTAATATGTTTGCCAAGCTTAGCATCTCTGCGATGCTTAACATACTCAGCTGAGCACTACCTATCAGATTGGGCAGGAACCTGGCAATTTTAAAAAATGCTCATTTTTAAGCAAGGGGTCTAAGCTAAAAGAGATGTCTTGTTATTTTTTTTAACAATGTGCATCAAAAAAACCAACCCACAGTCAAATTGTATAAGTAGGATGAGATGACTGGGTAGGAAGGAACCTTACAACACAGTAAACAACAGCTGAAAAAGTGCTTCATAAATATTTTCATCACAGTTTCTGTGATTCATTGTCCCTCAGCAGAAGAGCCGGTCTCTTGCGTGCCATTAAAATGGGAATCCTAATTTATTTAGAGGATAGCGTTTTTTAATAACATAGCACAGTTATGAGACTTACTGTTTTGCTAGAAGAAAAAAATTAAAAATAAAAAATTCCCTTATCCTCACAGGCAACAGCTGGAACTGGTGGATAATTTTGCTTCAAATGTTTAATTTAATGCCTTGGAAATATGTAGGGTGGAACACCGCAAGATTTCTAGTGTTCTTGATCGTTCAAAGGGTGTTTTTGTAATTTATATGGCTAGTTAAAGGTAAATATCTCATTTGTTCGTTCTTAGTGGGGCAAAGTATTTTTTGAGATTTTTTTAAATCTAGCCAAAGGGGAAACGTACAAGATGATCAAACAAATGTGATGACTATTAGTACTAGTTCTAATGATAGTATTTGCATTATTTGATTTACTTAACATAAATAATACACTAAATAAGGCTTCAATCCAAAAAAAAGGACTCGGTCTGTTTCTTCTTTTAAACTTTCCTATAGTGTCATTAAAAGAAATATGTTAACAGAAACAGAATTAGGTGTAGAGCCACATTTCAGGAACCCTTCCATGGAAGAACTGTAGTCTGCTGGGACAAGAGCAGTCCTGCATTTTAATCTTTATTCTGAATTTTGATGAGTCTGAACATTTTCTGTATCTTCTCTAAACCATGGGTTTTGCCCCTGCAGCGGTGGAGAGTTAGGAGTTGTGATTCTGAAGTACTCCCTCCATAGAGGTAAAATACACACAAAGGAGCAATAACAGCTGTAAACTGAAAGCATCTGCTCAGGAATCGATGTTCTATTTACATGGCCATGGCCAGCAGAATGGACCTTTTAAAATTAATTATTTAATTTTTTTTTTGGCACAGTAGCGAGGCACTGGTGCAAATGTATGCTCGAGGCTGAGCTTTCTGAGACTGCCTGAAGAATCTGGATTTTGAATGTACATTCACCTGGCTGACTAAATCCCTTAATTTGCAGTGATAATCCCTTCCTAAAGCAACCCTGAGAGTACAGAAGTCGGGTTCCTTGCTGCCACGAACACTTGTTAGTATTGTTGAATGTCCTTTCAGTTGGTTATTAGAGCAAAAATGAGACCATTTTACTGGATTTTGCATAATCTGCTGCTTAATTAAATATAACACTGAGACGGAGACCCAACATGACACCTCTAATGCCTGTTTTCTGTTTGTAAGGTAATTATGATTCGCTTCATTTCTTGGGGTTGCATGTAAGTATTGCTTGTCAGGATTTACAATAGAAGAGACTAGTAACCATAGATTTTAAAATGTATGCATTTACACTCGTACTGCATGTTGTTAGTATTTCAGACTATTATGATTTAGCAAATACGTTTGTAATATTCTCAGATTAATAAATCTAAAGGCACTAACAATATTATAATGGCAGAGGGAAGACCCCTTTCTTTTCTACCTAATACAAACTCAGACAGAGTGGTTAATGCTGTGTGGTTAAATACCTGTCACTGCTTTCAGAGGGTTAGTTTCTATGAGACACTTGCATATGCATATAAATACTATTCAGATTGGTGGGAGCTCTGAAAAGTCTGAAAAATGGTGATATATCTAAGTAGTTTCAGTATTTAGAAAGAAGAGGTGTCTTGTGCTCAATGTGGTGTCAGGGATTTAGAAGAGGTATGTTTGGCTGTGTGATCTTGAGCAATCAATTGACATCAATAGGCTTTGGATCCAGCATAAATAACTGTGAATTAATTCTTCCTCCCTTTTTGACCCATCTTATACTTTGGGGAAGGATCAGTCATTTACATTAAGTGAACTGAGTGGTTGCTATGAGGTCTTGGTCCTCTTTAAGATTGGCTTAAACGAACAGAATAAATACATATTTGCCTGGTTTTTAAGCCTGTAAGATACATTCACATCATACTGCAGGCTTTTCCACAGTATAGGAAAGGCAGAAAAAAAAGTTCAAATAAATCAGTAGAAGAGGAAAAGCCCAGACATTTTGTCTCATAGTCATCCCCTCCAGGAACTGGGTCTTGAAGTAAAGTACCTAATCTTGCAAAACTTGAATTAAATTCACAAGAGTCAG
Organism: Scolopax mira; assembly: GCA_004320125.1. Taxonomy (NCBI): domain Eukaryota; kingdom Metazoa; phylum Chordata; class Aves; order Charadriiformes; family Scolopacidae; genus Scolopax; species Scolopax mira. The sequence goes on from BJBW01006594.1 coordinate 28,583, forward strand.
CAACGCACATTTCATTTTGCACAACCAGACTTTGAACATAGCATTCTTTATAGGAGTATTATTTCTTTTGTTTAATACTGTCAACCTGCTTTGGGGACTTTCTCTGCTGTGGATATGACATTATGCAAGTAGTTTGTTTGGTGCACGTGAGCTTTTCCTGGGAGTTAGTTACTTAAAGCATTAAAAGGTGTGAGATCTTTTTCCTCAGATTTGCTCTTGCTACAGAAATTAATACTGGGGTGAAATGTCATGGAGAAGAGGCTCTGGATTTTGGGGATGGGGAGAGAAGGGAGAAAACTTCTCTCCCTTTTTTTTTTGTCTCAATATTTTTTTGCCAATAGTTCTACAAAATGTCCCCAAACTAATTCTGGCAGGACAGCGTGTACCAGTGAGTTATAGTCAAAAGGGGGCTACTTTTGACAGCTGGAAAAATGCTTCAAAAAGGAGTTAGTAGGGTAAGCTAATTTAAAACTAGCCTACAACTCTGGAGGTGTTCAAGGCCAGGCTGGATGGGGCTTTGAGCAACCTGGTCTGGTGGGAGGTGTTGGAACTGGAGGGCAGGGGGGTTGGAACTGGGTGGTCTTTAAGGTCCCTTCCAATGGAAACCATTCTGTGATTCTATGATAGCCCCATCCATCTGTCCTTAAAGCAGAATATAAATGCTTAGAGGAGGCACCCTGGGACTGTACTCATGTGAGGAGAGGTTTTTGCACTCTGATGTCATGGCTGTAGGTGGAGAAAAGGCACTGAAGTTTCAAGGAGATATCTGAGTGGCCTCCTGCTCTGTGCACTGCCCACGAGAGGGCAAGAGCCCAGGTGTGTGGGTCAATGTGAATGACCTTGCCAGGGAGGCAGGCTGGCCTTCTCCAGCACAGCATGGCTTGGAGGACCCTGAAGATCATCTTGGTCATGATCTTAAAGGTCCCTTCTAACCTAGAAGGGTTCTGTCTGTAAAGTGGAGAGGGCATGTAATCAGTGATTTTGTGTTAGAAATATTTTCAATGAAAAAGAGTCCCAAAATGTCTAAGGATTTTGGCTCCCATATTACTTCCAAAAAGCTATGGCAAACAACAGAACATGCAAAATTCATCAAGTCTTAAAAATGAAAGAAGAGAATTCCTTTTTGTATTTTTTAACAAATAATCCACATTTTTCATCATCAGACACAACTTATGAAAAATACATAGCTTTTTGAGTAAAACTGTTTTACTTGTATATTATTCCAAAAGCCTGATGTAGGTTAAAGTTATCAATGTGCAATGATTTGATTTATAAATGCTGTTAAGGCAACTTATAACTGTTACTGTTAGCGCATTCATTGTATAATATTTTTTTTCTTCAAATTAACCTGTAGTAAAATGTATTTTCCCACAAACATAAGGCAACACAATTAATTTTGCATGAGTTGCTTTTAAGGCAGAAAGCCTTACACAATATAGTTTTTACAGAATAAATCACCTTTGGGTAAACCAGCAAAGAAGGCTTTTTCCCTCGAAAAGCCTCGGAGCTCAGGAGTTTCACGCTAGGTGATTTTGCAAATTAAGCTATAAGCAGAGGGACAAAGTCAGGTTTTGTCTGCTACACAGTAGTCCTCCTTTCCAGAAAACCTCTTAGGGCTGACAGAAGAGAGTTTGCTTCCTAAAGCAGGTCTTGGTGCACTGCAAAGATGATGGAAGCTACTTTCCTACTGTTTCTTAAACCAGCCCTGTGTGCATTCAGTGCCCTCTCCCACTGAAATCTCTTTGGAAAACCCAAGTTAGTGATAGCCAAAACACCAGTTAGTGATATTTAACTATCTGTGATTAATGATATATACTCCATGTTCGTGAGCATAGACAAGCCACACAATGCCTGCAATAAAAGTCATGTGAACGTTGCTATTTTTCTCCAATTAAACGACTCTTTTGTAGGGTCTGGCCTTTTGTTACACGTTTTTGTCACGCCCAACGTAACACCAGTCCATGCATCAATCCAGTAACTTATATATGCAACTCTTCTTGCTGTTAAATATTACACAGCATATGCATTAATATACCTTTTCCCAAAGATGAATTAGGCCTTATTCTGAGGACTCTGGAAGGCTTGTCTGTCTCTGAAGGAGTTCACGAGCAATTTTGTTTGTAAAGCACTTAAAACATTAGTGTCCTTGTATCTGTATATCAGAAATCTATTCCTTTTGCCTGAGGGTGGTTGCAGCTCTGTCACAGAAAGCGAGCAGCCAAGAAGAGCAGTCGTCATCACCAGCTCTCTTTTGCATATTCATCTCTAGCAAATAAAAATAACTTCTCACATCGTCACTTGGAGGTTAGACATCCATTTTAGGTGAGCAAATGCAACTATTAAAGTAGGCAATGAAACTCTGCAAAAGGAACTCTTTGCAACACCAGGATGTTACCTTTTGCATCCCACTGACCTCATTTGCTTCAATCTAGGCAAGTCTAGCAAAGTCCTTTCCCAGGAAAGAGATGAATATTTTCATTACCTTGTGTAGTTTTGGGGTTTTTTTTCCTAAATCTTTCAATTACAATATTTCACTTCACAGGACTCTATAATATTCTTCCTCGTGGAGAATGAGAAGAACCTGTGCTCTTCCACAGCGGCCTCATTTCATGCATAGGACTTTTAAAATCATCATCTTTCTCATTCCAGCAATCTATCGTTAGAGGTGTCCTGCCTTCATGCCAAAGGTGCCCAAAGGGACTGAATAACCTGTGTTGAAGGAGGGGATTCTGTGGTAAGACCACACGTTCCTTGGTGCTGAGTCCCACAAATTAGGGATTCCCACAGCCGTATGGGTGAAGGAACACAGACACAAATCTAACTGGATGTAGGCTTTTTGCTGTCAAAGTCCTCTTTTTTACTTCCTTTCGGATGGAGGATTTCATGGCGTCTTGTGTCTTTTACTCTACTTTACTCTTTTACTTTACTTTAGTCTTCTATTTTTCACAGCATCCAGCACCACAATGGGGATCTGGTCCCCGCTGTGAGGCACAGCAAGAAAATACCATTCATTTACAAACACCTTGCAAAGTCTGTGCATTTTCTTGCCCATAAGAATTGAATCTTAGATCTTACCCCCCGGTGCTGGAGGTGCTGACAGTAGCATTTTCTCCCTCACTTATTAGTCACATGTGGTAAAGTAGGTAAACATATTCAAATTGTGTTGAAGCAATGCATTACACTAATTTCATCTTGCTGTACTAGAAATTCACATCCTTTTAATGTCAGTGTAGCTGCAGATAGTTTCAGATGAAAAGAGGCAACCAGACAGACTAATTTCTGCTTGCTCTTTGCTGTCACCATTCCTGTTTCAATACGGCTTTTTACATGGAATACCTGGAGAAATGGACTGGTTTACTCAGAAGAGAGAGACTGGGGAGGGGAGAAGCTGGTAACTTCAGGGAATTTAGCCTTTGTAAAGGGACAATTTAACGAATTACAGAAGCTACTACAGAAGACTAATGCTTCAGGTGGTACTACTTTTCAAAGCTCAGGAGTGCCTGTAAATGACAGGTTTTATACATCTCTTATATTAGATAGAAAAGTCTGAGCCTGAGAGAAAAGAAAGAGCGAAATAATAAATGATCCAAAAAATTCAAGCTTGATTCAAAGCTCAGTGTAAACAAGAGAATGAATTCTTTAGACACCAGTGGTGCTTCATGAACAGAAGCCATTCTGGCTGACAGTGAAAGCCAGCTATGCTATCAGAGCAGTGAATATTGCCAAAAGTGTATCTGTAGAGACAGATTCCCAGCCAGTGTGAAAATGTCCTCGTTCCCAACAAAGATGACATTTTACCCCAGCTGCACATTTGCCTTATTGCATCAAAGATAATTCACAGATTATTGCAAGTTATGAATGTACTGGAGCAATATAAGACCATAGGGAGCTGTAGGTGTTTTATTAGTCTAATAGTTAATCAGCAGAACCCATGATGGAAATTTAGGTTTATAATGACATCTCATATAGGCATTATTGTAGGATCAAAATGTGCCTGCCCATGATTTACTGGTCCATCAGAACATGCTTCACGTTCTTTCTGAAACCAGACCTGAACCTGGTAGTAATAGATCTATAAATACCTAGGAGTATACATTAATCTATTATTATAACATATCTGCCTACATTTAAATGATTTTGGATTTTAAAAAGTCCTTAAAATGCAAACCTGGCAGTCAGAGAACCTGTACCAGAAGCACAGCAAGCCCCTCTTCATTGCACCTGCTATTGTGAAAAGTACTTAGATTTCCAAGTACTGACCCGATGAGGTCTAATTGTTCTCATCTATCACCTTCCTTTCCCATTCCTTTCTGCTTCTCAGCTTCATCCTTCCCCTGGTAGACCACAGGGGGTTTGGGGGCTTGCTTGTCTCTCCATCTTTCCCTGCCTGCTTTCCCCAATGTAACTGGTTTCCTGCCCAGTGGAAACGTCATAGGAGACAGGGAAGGGATCTGGGGCAGCTAGAAAAGGATTCGAGGTTCTATATTAGTAGAAAGTAGTAGAAGAAGTAGTAGAAAGTAGAAAGAACCCCCTGGAACCACTTGTTTTGCCAATATATGTTCTCCCATGAATTTTCTTTTGAGCCAGTTGATCTCACTCTTGCTTTTTGTTTTTGTATAGTCCCCCACATAGGGGGACTATACATACATGTCCTATACAATATATAGGACAGATTCAGAGAGATTTCACAGCTAAGATATATACTTAATCTGCTTTAGGACTGGCAATCAAAATCCAAACAAAACCCTAAACCTCACTTTCTTCCTGAGAGGAATTGGTTAAAATTAGTTGTGGGGTTTTTTTAAGTGAATACCCCAAATGTTGTTTCAAATGACACTGGGAAAAAAAAAGAGATTCTTGAATTTTTGACAAGGTAGGATTTGTGAATGATTGTATTCCAAATTAATTTGGGAATATTTCAATCTGTTATGACACTATATATATTGCATTTTGAGTGCAATTCATTTTACAACTTAATAGTGCATTTATTTGAATATTATTTCCTATTGGGTTATTTTCCATGGCATAAAAGCCATGTGTTAGGTTATTTTACACTGCCATGATTGATGTGTCATAAAATAATGCAAAAGTAATGAAAGTTCCATACCGAGGAGAAATAAAAAGAAATGAAAATAACACAATGAAATGAATTTTCAGCATGTTCCCGAAGCAGGAGCTTAAAAAAAAAAAACAAAAATCAAAACCCACCACATTTTCTATTCAATTTTTAAAATGTGGAGTCAATACAAATTTACACATCCAGAGTTTTGCCAGAACAGTTCCATTTCCCTGGCAGAAAAGTGATGTGCCAGAGGTTTCCTGACAGGTTCTGCTGTTCAGCTCCCGAGCAACTTTCCTCTGTTCCCATTAACAAAAGGTCAGGAGGCTCAGAAGCAGCCCCGTTCTGGGCAGATTTGCTCAGAAATGGGTGAACATGGCAAATTCTGTAAATTAAGGGATGGCCTCATTTCTGTCTACTAATGGATGGCATTCTCTTTATCATGCAATATGGAATCGTGGAATTGTCAGAGTTGGAAGGGACCTTCTGGAGGCCATCCAGTCCAACTCTCCTGCCAAAGCAGGGTTGCCCAGAGCACATCACTCAGGAGCATCCACGTGGGGCTTGAAGATAATATCTTCCATTTACTGCTCTTCCTTGAGTCATAGCCTAAGTCCCTAATAAAGTATTTTAAATCTTAAAAAGAAATATAATGCTTTGTGCTTTGCTGCATAAGAGAAGGACAGAACTGGAATGGATGAGACAGAAGGTCCTTTCATTCTTGAATTACTGAAAAATGAAAAATTGAATTGAATGGAAAAGTAAAAGTCTTTTTGCTAGGAAGGTCTAGGAAAAACAGCATTTTAAGGGTTTTAAATCATCCTTTTCTGAATGGAAAGTGTAATATAAAGTACAGGTTTTACACACCTGTAAAATCTGCATTTCTTCATAACATTTTTTGTGAAGCAAAAGTAGTCTTGAACCCTACACATGATAGCAACTTACTAGAAAGTTAACTATTTACAATCTGGTGTTAGAGTCCAAGTTAAGAATTTGGAGGGAAAACTGGCTTGACCGTCAGACATAGAAGATGTGTGCCAAGTAAGAGTTGTTTTTACAATGAAATTCATCTTATTTCAAATAAACCAAGGGTGATCTTTTAATCTGTTTTCCCTTTGCCTATTTGAAAAGTGCTGAAATAGACAAAAAGGAAGGTTATAACACTTTCATAATTTAAAAGAGCAAGACTAATAATTACAGTGAAATGTTCCAGGGTGTTTTATTCAGTTAGAACAAAGGGTAATAAGAGCAGATGCTGTTCCAGTCCTTACAATACTTTAGCTTATATTGATGTACAATGAAAAGAACAAAAAATAATTAACGGTCTACGAAGAGGACACTCTGAGTAGTAAGCTGATGTCTCAGCATCCATCTTCACAATGATCAATATTAGAATCTATAACTTCACCGGTTGTTTTATGAGGCCTTTAACAAAAAGGACACAGAATTACCAAGATCATAAAAAAATGTATTTCGTTCCTTTGTGGCTGTAGACTCATTATTCTGACTGGGAAAGGACACTGTGATTCCTCTGTGTCACAGGCCATTCTGAAGAGGAAGGTATATGTCTGTGGTATTTTTCAATCTGTGTCGTTTGTCTCAAGTGGAAGGGTCCTTCTCTAAGCCAGCTGGCTCATAAAAAAAAGTCTTCCTGCCCTCCTGGCTGGATGTGTGCCTTCCTCAGGCCAAGCTGGATGGGGCTTGGAGTAACCTGCTTTACTGGGAGGTGTCCCTGCCCATGGCAGGGAGTTTGGAACTCAATGATCTTGAAGGTCCCTTCCAACTCTAACCATTCCATGATTCTATGATTGAGCGTGGTGCCACGCAGAGCTGCCAGGCTGCCACCAACCAACCAAGTGCAGGCTGCCTCAGCTGGCAGGAATTTAACCAGCTCCAGCCTAAAGGGGTTGGATGTACTCAGGCACAGCAGTGTTCCTGCTAACGAGGAAGGAACTCATTAGCTCTGCCTCTCTCCTAAGCATTCTACGGAGCACAGTCTCCCTCCAGGCTGCTGCCACGTCCTTCAAGCACCAGCTTTGGATGTCACAGAATCCCATGGGGTTGGAAGGGACCTCTGGAGATCATCTAGTCCAACCCCCTGCCAAAGCAGGTCCTCCCAGAGCAGTTTGCTCAGGAACGTGTCCAGTGCTCAGTAAAACCCTCTGTAACTGTAGAAAAGAAAGCATTCTCATCTAAACCCACAGAAAAAGCTAGGAAAAATCTGAACTTATATGTACCGTTTAGCACAGGTATCGTTTTACAGCTTTAGATCACTGAAATCTGTATTAAGCTCTCTGCCTCTGCATATTATTACTGGAAAATACTTGGCTTACTCCTAAGCACTAATGACATGTATATTATATATTTGCATGGAGTATCAAATTATATCAGAGAAAAAACGTACTAATTTGTTGCTTTTGAGGCAGCAATTTTATTTTCTTACAAGAGTATTTCTCCAGACTCAGTCTTTTCAGCAAAAAAGTTAAGATGCTGAGTGATCTCTACTAGCAGAATTTCTTAGGTTCTTCTCTATTTTTTTATGCATGGCTATTGTCACAATTCACTAAGTACAATACTTGTTTAGAGAACAAGTCCTATGAGGAGAGGCTGAGGGAACTGGGCATGTTGAGTTTGGAGAAGAGGAGGCTGAGGGGAGACCTCCTTGCCCTCTCCAACTCCCTGAAAGGAGGGTCTAGAGAGGTGGGTGTTGGCCTTTTCTCCCAAGGGAATCATGACAGGAGCAGA